>ML677410.1:1445347-1467416 GCA_007922305.1 Dermatemys mawii
CAGGACGTGCTGGGCAGGCTGCTCTGGACCTGGGCAGGACGTGCTGGGCAGGCTGCTCTGGGCCTGGGCAGGCTGCATTCAGCCACGCGGAGCTGGTAGCAGGAGGCGACACATGTTGTGGGTTCATTGGTGTGAGGCAGTGACAGGTTCCATATTGGTGGATAATGAAGCCGGGTGTCTGTGTCGCAGCCCATCTGTTCCTGCACGTGACTCAGGCAGCCCCGGCCAGGGGAAGCCAGGCCACGCTCGCTCTGCCTCATGCACTCAAACCAGCAACCTGGTTTGCACCGGCTCCCAGGGCCAGGCCTGGCACAGGCTAGGGGCCTTCTCATACTGTGCTCCAGTGCCCAGCACAGCCAGCCCACGCAGCCCTACCCCTCTCTGCCAGCTGTGCCTGCACACTCATTGCCCTCTCCAAGCCTAGCAGAAGTCATTTGTGACAGAATGCAAGGGAGCCAGGCAAGGGGGCTGCTCTGCACAGTGCCTAGACTCACCCCACATGGCTGGCACCAGGACATTGGCCAGGGCTGAGTGTGGAATGTGAGTTACATGATCCTGAGCAGCACTACAAACACAGATGGGGGTGCACAGGGGCTGAAGGTCCTCAGCTCCTGCACCCTCCACCAGCACCAAGACCAGGGTGAGGCACCGGGAAGGCTAGTGCTGGTGGAGGCCAACTATGGTGCAGGGAGTCCAAGAGTGGGACAATGGCACAGCCTGGACTATGCTGGTGCCAGCAGGAGACAGTGCAGAGTGTCACGGAGAGTGGGGGGCGGGTGTCAAGGCCCTGCACCCTCACTCCTTTGGATTCACAGGGACTCTCAGCCAGCCAGTAGATTAGAAGGTTTATTAGGGATGATAGGAACCCAGTCCAAACCAGAGATCGTAGGTACGAACAGGCCCCCTTAGTCAGGCCTTGTCGGGGGGCAGGGAGGTTAAACCCCAATCTTAGGGATCCCTTCTCTTCCCAGCCAACTCTCCACTCCCAAGCCCCTGCAGCCGTCTCTCCCTTCCTTTGTTCACTTCCCGGGCTCTAGGTGTCATCTCCCCTCCCGCTTCTCGTCTCAGGTTACAGCTCCAGGTATGTCCCCTTCAGAGCAGCCTCCCCTCTCCAGTGAAACTCTTGAGATTATGTCCACCCTCCTCCCTGCTTGTCACACAGAGTCATTGCTGAAGCCCTGCTAAGCTTAGACTGTGTATCCTTAGTGCAACCAGGACAGATGGCATGTTGGTGCCACGTTCACACCTAGCCCTGCTGCCTTCCGGAAGGGTATAATTGGCAGAGCCATTGGCCAAGGACAAGCAGCATGTGTGCCACTCAGGGTAGGGTGCCATGCCAGGAGGCGCATTCACTGGCCCTGGAGCCCTGCACTCCATGCAGTGCCCCATTGCATGCTATGGCCCCCAGGACCGCCAGATGGCAGCTGCTGGGAGCAAACCTCCCCTCCCCCAGGGCCTGGCACACAGGGACAAGGGATTTCCCTGGGCACAGTGAGCAGAGAGGCGCCCTGCACAGTAGGAATCCAGTGCCCCTCCCTATGCACTTGGCTCTGGAATTCTTGCTCTCCAGACCCAGTGCCCTCCAGCAGCCCTGACACCCAAAGCACCAGCCACTGATTTGCATAAGCCCTCATTCTCATTTACAGAGCATTTGTATACCCCTGTCTTCCCCAGGTGTGTTGCTCTGGCTCCTCTCCACATCAGCAGCTCCCATCCCATCCCATGCCCCTCCCCCTGAGAGGCCTGGCTACGGCTCCACAGTGTGCGGATGCTGGGTGCCTCGTGCCCACCCTTCAACAGGCAGGGATGCAACCAGCACCAGAAGGGAGGGGCAGAGCCCAGCCGAGGCTGAGCTGCGCTTCAGCCCCATTGTACGTCTCCTCTCCAGATGAGGCGCAATGGGCACTACAGAGACAGAGTCCCCCTGGGCTCAGCTGGGCCGCCCTGTGCTGTTCCTGGCTAAGCCCGATGGCCTTGGGCTCTAACTGTGGCAGGGGAATGGTGCGACCGGGCCAGCACCATAGAGGGTGTCCATGGGATAAGCATTGCCCCCATGTATACTGGGGCCTGAAATGCTGGGCCTGTGCTGCACTTCCAGTACACAGCCTTGGCATGACCTGGCTGGCGCCATAGCAAGCTGAGCCATGCTGGGCTCACACGCGTGGCATTCTCTGAGTGCTTCTCCTGCAATGCTGCCTGACCCTGGGCAGGCATAGCACAGGGAGCAGCCCCTGGGAGAAGAGGTGGCTGGAGGGCAGTGCCATTGCTGACCATTCCCGTAGGCCAGAGGTGGGCAAACTATGGTCTGGGGGCTATATGTGGCCCGCTGGCCATTTTTATCCGTGTGCAAGCTCAGCCATCGCACCGCGCTCGCAGCCGAGCGCTGGGCATCGCACTCCAAGGCCGGGCTGAGCGGGGCACGGCAAGATGCGGAGCATTGTGCTCCAGGGCCGGGGGCCCGGCGAGCGCAGGGAGCCGTGGGGCCCCGTGCTCCCGGGCCAGAGCGCAGGGAGGACGGAGCGTGGCCAGGAGCCGGGGCCCTGCCCGACCGAGTCGCAGGGCTCCGCACTCAGGCTGGAGCGCCCAGCTGAACACAGTAAGTAAGGGGGAGGCTAACTGGTGGGGTGGGGGGGTTAGGATGGGAGTGTCTCGGGAGGGGACAGTCAGGGAACAAAGACCAGGGGGGCTTAGATAGGGGGTGGGGTCCTGGGGTGGTGGTTAGGGTGAGGGGGTCTCGGGAGGGGCAGTCAGTGAAGAAAGAGCAGGGGGGCCTAGATAGGGGGTAGGTTCCTGGGAGGGGCAGTTAGAGTGGGGGGGTCTGGGCATGGGGCCATCAGGGAACAAAGAACAGTGGGGCTTAGATGGGGGTGGGGTTCTGGGGCAACAGTTAGAGTGGGGGGGTCTCCGGAGGGGGTGATCAGGGGACAAGGAGTGGTGGGGGAGGGGTTTGGGTGTGTTGGGGGCTCTGAGGGGGGCAGCCAGGCATCAAAAAGTGTGTGTGGGTCAGATAAGGGGCGGCTCAGGCTGTTTGGGGAGGCACAGCCTTCCCTACCCGGCCCTCTGCATGATTTTGAACCTCAATGTGGCCCATGGGCCAAAACGTTTGCCCACCCCTGCCCTAGGCCCATGCCAGGCAGTGCTGGTGCACTCTCCCCGGCAGGTCCAATGCTACCCAGAGAATGCTGTCAGGAGCAGAGCCCCTTGAGTTACAGACAGGTCAGCTGTTCTCCTGCGTGACGCCGCACTGTCCGGGACGTCAGGTGGATGACAGGACATTTGCACAGGACATAAATCATTTCCCTGCCTAATTACCCAGCAGCCAAACCGTCCCATCCCCACCTAGACTCCTGCAGCAGTGGCAGGACGCAGCCCTGAGCCTGGGCAGGAGCCTCCTGAGCTGAGTGCTGCTGGTTCCAACCTGCCCAGGCCTTTTTGCAGAGCTGAAGGGCACAAGAGAGGATGTGGGGGTGGGGGGTGCTCTTCCCTGACCATCTGGGGACTGGCTGGGGTGTGAGCTGGCTTGGGGCAGGGGGAGCCAACCTTCCCTTCCAGGCTCTGAACTCAGGGTGTAACCAGCCATTCTGCTGAGCACTCGGAGGGACAAGACCTGCTGGGTTAACCTGTCGTTGAATAATAGAACACACAGAGATACAAGCACACACAAACGCATGCACATGTGCACTCGCTATAATTTACAAAAACCTTGGTTGATAACTCTGCTGATAACAGTAAAACAAGGAGGAATCAGTAGAGTATTGCCTCTGCCAATGGGGCTGTGACGAATCACCCCAGGGGAAGGGCCAAGAGGCCAGAACTGTCCCATTAAATTTTCACCATCCAGCTTTCCCTGCCCCCTCCCTGCAGGCTGGAGACCCCCTTCCATGGAATGGGTTTGATCTCTAATGTGCCTGTTAAAGTGCCAGCAAAGCTTCAACCCCACCCTCTCTCCTGCCCGTGTAGCAGGGCTGGCCATTCCCCTCACCCACCCAGTACCAAGCACTCTCACTCCCACATCTCTGCACAAGGCCAGCCTTTCCTCTTTGGCTTCCCACGTGTCTGCGGGTTGCGGGTGCACCTGTGGCAAGGTGGCAGAGGGCAGGGCCAAGCTCATGGCACACACTGTGCCCCTTCCCAACCTGACACCAGGGTTCTGACTAGCAGAGCTGCCTAGCTATTGAGCAACACCACACATCTCTGGCTGGCTGGGCTTTTACAAGGCTGCCCATCATCATGGTATCTGAGGGCTTGTCTACAGTGGCAAGTTTTGTCACCAAAAACGGCCTTTTGGCAACAAAACAGCAAGAGCATGCACACTACAATGGGACTTTTGTCGTGAAAAATGCCCAGTTTTGGCGACAAAAATCTTCCACCCCATCAGAGACTTTTGTCTTTTCCCCTCCCTTTATTGTCAACAAAGAGCCAGTGTAGACACTGCTGATTGTTTTGTCCACAGAACTGGCTTCCACCAGTATCCCACAATGCCTGCCCGGACTGATCTCTGCTGCCCTGCAGGCCCCTCCCCTTTCAAAGCTCGGGGAAATATCTGTGTGCTGCTGCGTTTGGGGAACAAACAAAGAGCAAATCATTGAAATGCTCCTGTTCTGCCCTGATCTAGGAACGCAGCAGCCAGCCTGCTGCTGTAGGGGGAGGGGGACAGGCTGCTGTGCTGCTTTGCCATTCCTCAGCAGGGATTGCTCAGACCTACTCAAGATGCTTCTCTCTGCAACCGAGGGGGCTATGGGAGAACTGGGAGAGAATCCCAAGATACGCAGCGATCAGCTTCCTTCCCACAACACTGCACTGTGAGATACATACCCACGGTGCATTGCTCACCCTGTCGATGATGGTGTCCCCAGTGTGGACATGATCTCTCGACAGAGGGAGCAAGTGTGAACACCCTCTGGCGATTTTTGTTTTGTCAACAAAACTTGGTAGTGTAGGCAAGCCCCCAGAACACAGACACAACAGCACAGGCTTGGGTTTGTCACAACAGAGCCCTGGACCAGGCTGCAGACTCCCCAGATGGCCTCTGCAGCCCTCCCCCTTCCCTCCTCTCCCCACTCCATTCTGAAGAGGGGGCACCTGATGGACTTTGGCCAATTCCAGAACTAGCCAAGTCCACTTGGCTGACTTGACACCATCCCTTTGATTCCTCAGCTGTCATCAGTAGTTAATGCAGCCCCTGCTGAGGGAGCAAGGCCACTGCAACAGCCCCTGCGGAGAGGGTGACGCATGCAGCATGTGAGACAAGGGGACTGGATGGAGTACAGCGTGAGGGTGCAGCTGCGTCTGGAGCTGGAACCTGGACCTCACATTGCCTGACTTCTCGGCTAAATCCCCAAGTGTAATGTTGCAAGAATGAGGCTTTGTTTGGTGTGGGATTTGCCCCGAGCAGTTCAGCTCAGAGTACGTGTGTGTGTGTATGTGTATGTGTGTGCACGCTCATGTGTTTAATTAGATGTGCAACACACACACAAACACCCCAATCCAGAGCTCTAAGTGTCAGTAAAATACGACATAAAACCTGCGGCTCCCCCAAACCAAACAGCCAGGCAATGAGCCTCAAGCAAAACATGCCCCCTACACCAGCCCTGCCCTCAGACCCTCTCCATTGGTCTGACTGACCACGTGGACCCTCAAGAAGGCCCTGTGCAGCCCCACCCAGGGGCTGCCTCTCCTCCATAGTGCATGGGCTGGGGAGGACATAAGTTCTGCCCTCCAGTGGGGACTGCAGTGGGGCTGGTTGGGCACAGTGTGCTGAGGAGCCATTGCAAGGACCACAAGCCGCCGCAGCTGGGCTACACACTGGGTGCTTCCTGCTCTCTGCATTTCCTGGCTGGCCAACACCAGTCAGAGCAGCACACAAGCCTGTATGCTTTAGAAATGTCTCCCAGTGGATGGTTGGTTCAGTGCATGGCAAACATCTGCCGGCCCTGCCCCAGCCAGCTGCTCACCCTCTGGCATGTTCTCAGCCACCAGGGCTCCAGCAAACCCCTTCCGTTTGAATGACATGGGCAGAGAGTGAGCCCAAAGCCCGGCGCCAGCCTTTCCCCCATGGCACAGGGAGAGCAGACTCTTTGCCACAACTGTCTCCCGCTTTTACTCAGCGAGGGAGCCAGGTACAGTGCCATGGATGCAGCCATGACTCCACCCAGTGCATGACCTCCATGCTGCAGCCAGTTTGTTACTGTCTCTCTTCCAGGTATATTGAAACCAAAGGGGCTACTCAGTATGGGAAGGGCTGGTGGGACTGGCCCATGCAGGCAGGGCCCCTGGGTTGGTCTCTGCTGCCAGTCACCCAGGGGAAATCTCAAGTAACTCCACTGGCTTCGGGGCCCACACATGGCTGGGAGCAGACTCTAGCCCATGCATGGAGAAATCTAAGAGTACTCATAGAAGCTGTCAGCCTGTGGGTCCAGGACCCGGATGCTCCTGCTGACCTGGGCACAGCTATTTGAGATATATTTCACTCATGGCTAGAGGGAAGCTCAGGGCATCTGAAGTAAAGATGGGAAGGGAGCCAGAACCTGAAGATGAGCCATCTGAAACAGAGCCAGCCTGAAGATACAATGCCTTCCCCATAGCAACCCAGCCTAGAACCTCAGTGGGCATGGAGCGGGGTGCTGATCCTAGCAACAGGTACTGCCAGGCTCACCCACTGAATGCCAGATGCCTTCATGAGACCCGCAGGCAGGAGCGAGCTGTGCACCGGGGCTTTAAGAACACAGCCTGTTCCTGAGCTTGCTCTTCCTTGGCTCCCTCTTCCTGTGCAAAAGGCCCTTTGTTATTTCATTGCTAGTTCAAAGCTGCGATCCCCGGGAGCCTGTAGGCATGTGGGCCGCCACAGCCGAGCAGCAAGTGTGCAGTAATTACACCCTACTCCATATTCAGTGCGAATTAGCATGCAGAAAAGGAGCAACTATCAGAGGGAACTCAGCCTCCCCCTTGCTAGCTAAAGATGTTTTCTTTATTAACTGCTAGAAAACTGTCACTCGCTCACTGGTGGTGTTGGGAAATTTGTGGCTTCTTGGCACGGAGTTGCTTTCTCCTGCAGTCACAGGAGAGAGTGAGGCACGGCTGCCCCCTGTAGGCCACCACTGCACCCTGCCTGGGCAGCCCAGTCCCCACTTTGCCAGGTCCCTGCCGGTGGTGTCACAGCACCATCTGTCTTTTTAAAATGCAGGGCTGTCCCCGAAATGTGTAATCTGGTGCTGGCTGCAGTTAGTCACGGGCTCTCTTTGAAGTGTGGCGTGTACCAAGCACACAGAGCCAGCACTCTGCCAAACTGATGGACTTACTTGGAAAAAAATCACCCGAGAGGGAAGAGGAGAGATTCTGTGCTGCCTGGAGCAGGTGGCAAGAGCCAGATCCTGTTGGGGCTCTGCACCCTCCACTCCCCTGGGCACTGAGCACCAGGCCCCAATCAGTTGGTGCCATCTTTGCCTTGACTATAGATGCCACTGCTCCTCACCTGCCATCCAGCTGGGTGCTCTTAGCCTCTGCACTGCTGTGAGCAGCTCCAGCTCATGGGAATGGGCACTGGTAGCCTGCACGGAGCCAGGAGGACCCATGCTGCTGCCTCATGGTGGTGGTGGTGGATGCCCAGCACTGAATCTCAGCTACAGGGAGGCCAGTCTGCCAGGAGCGTCCTCCAGCACTAGCCTTCTTTGGCAGTTGGCAAGGAAGAAGCATCCCAAACAGATTGCTGCAATGACCCCAGGAGTGAGCCTCTTCTCTCTGCCGGGGACTGAGTAAGGGGAACTCCATCCCGCTTACCCTCCTCTGCCTGGCCGGTGGGATGAGCATTCCCTCTACAGCACCATTGGGCTCTAGCCCCTGCTCTCCACAGGCTGCTATCTCCAGGCTCCCACCATGGAGCTGCTGCTAATGCTCTGAGCAATGGGTCTCTGAGTGGGGTGCAGCACAGGCCTGCAAAGGAAACCAGGCGACCCTCAGTACTGATGACACTGACCCACAGTGCGGGTGGCATGCCAGCCAGCTTCCAGCACTAGGCACCCCATCAAGAAAGGCAGGAAAGTTGTTGGTCAGTTGACTCCCTTCTTCTGACAAACATTAGAGAAACAGCCGCACCTGGAAAGCAGGGTGCGCTGGGGGAAGCAGCACACCACAGCATCATGGGACAAGCCAGGAGACGAAGACACCACTAGCAAAGCAGGAAGCAGCAAATGGCACCCATGGCAGGGCGATGGAGTGGGTGAGGAGGAGACCTGCCAGGGCACTCCCCATAGCCACAGCCCCAAGGCCTCAGGCACAAGGGTAGGTATGCAGCTAGGTCTGGGGTGGGGGAGTCTGAGCACAGTGAACAAAGGAGGATCCACAAGTGACCCCATGAAGGAACAACTGGGGCTGGGGAAGGAGTGGCATCCCAGGCACACGGGCTCCATCCCAAAGTACTGCTCTGTGTTTGCACTATCCTGCACCTGGCATGGAGCCCTGAAGTAACTGCCATGGGAGCAAACCCTCCCATACCACTCTTGCAGTGGTAGACTTGCTAATAGGGCTAGGCAGCATCCACTTCTGGGAGCAGCACGAGGTAATAGCCTTCCCCTCCCCCACGGCACCTGTTCAGGAACCAGGCACAGCCCTGTTCCCTAGCTTCTGGTGCTTATGCTTTCTCATGTGACACCTCCATGGGCTGCCCATATCTGTACAGGTACCATGCAGGATGGCCTGGGCACAGAGAGCCCCTCCTTCTGCTTTGCCTGCCACTGGAGGACTGGCACCGAGCTCTGTGCTGGCTATCCCAGCCATATCTATTCGCCGTTGCTGGGCACTGTCTGGGCTGTTGTGTTTCTGTGCATGGCTCTGCGCTCTTCACTCATTTCCCAATTCAATCCAATCTAACCCTTCATTATTCTGCAGATGACTCTATTTCAGTGCTTCCCAATCACTTCCTCACAGGATCCTCCAGAGCCAGCCGCATCTAGGCAACTCCTTCCTATGTAGCTGGAATCCTGCCAGCACCCCCACATCTAGCTCCACATCTGTCTAGCTGGGACCTAGCCAGGATCTAGCCAGCTCCCCCCGATGACCCCTTCCATTTTGCCAGAGCCTACCTAGTGCCTGTCCCAGTTAGCACTGGGAAGGGCAGGGTGGTGGCAATCTGCAGTCTGAATATCTTCTCTTGCTTATCTAGATGTTGCCAAAGTTGTTTTTATCCAATTTTATTTCTCTGGTGTCATCACTTTAGAGCTCATGAAAATGGACCTCTAATTAACAGTAATGCAGGCCTGGCCTCCAGCTGAATGGCTGGGGGGGGGGATGGATTCTAGCCCTAACCAACAATAGTTTAATCTAGAGCACTAGAACCTGAGCTGTGCCAAAGGGCAGGAGCTGGGCAAGGTGCTGGGGAGGGGCACCTAGGAGTGGAGTGCGCTGGGGCTCCACGGTGGCAGAACACACAGATGGCACTGCATTGCCCCAGGCCCCTGGGGACATGGCGTATACAGCAGCTGAGAGCCCGCACTCATTTCTGGCTGCTGGTCCACGAAATGGGCCAAGCCAGCCGGCTCTCCTGCCAGCAATGGGGGAGGCTCTTTGGTTCTGCTAGCTTCCTTCTGAAGCCCTCTTGATAAACATTTATAAACATTTGTAGTATTTTAAATTCCCTCTCAATAATTTATGACTAGTTATTTTATATCCTTTAAAGTGGGTAATAATGTAAAATTTATAAGCAGGGGAGCTCAGAATGGCAGCGCGATGGTGCGGATGGGAGCAGCGAGGCAGGGCTGCCTGCATGGAACAGGCAGACGCTGATTGAAACATTAAAGCAAAACACTGGTGTAAAATCCTGAGCTGCAGAGATGAAAGGGAAGCTGCCTGCTCAGGCATCTGAGGGTGACAAGAGTGTGCCTGGGCTGGGATGCCCCAAGAGCGGACAGTGGGAGGCAGCGGGGTTGGGGCTGCCCCAGAGAGCACAGGACAGAAACAGGAGGAAGATGTGCAAGAAATGTGTGTGTGAGAGGGAGAAAGAGTTGGCGAGGAGCGTGAGTAAGGTTTGTGTGTGCAAAAGGGAAGGAGAAAGGTGGAGAGCAGACACGAAGATCTCTGCATGAGAAGGAGTGAAAGGGAGGAAAAGGAGTGGGAGGGGGAAGGGGCGCAGAGGATAGCTAAACCAGAGCGGGGAGAGGAGGCGCGTCTATGGGAAAATCAAAGGGGTGAGCATGAGAGTGGGAACGTGCAGGCGGGAGAATCTGTGAGTGCGAGATAACGGGGAGAGAGGCTGGCACGCGGAAGGATGGAGAGAATGTATGACAGAGAGAGATGGATGGAGGGGGAGCAGGCAGGAGAGCATGTGAGAGGGAGATAAAACGGGGGAGGGGCGTTAAGCTGAGAGAGGCAAGGAGGGAGAAAAACAGGGAAGAGAATGAATAGGAGAGAGGAGGAAAGGGGGAGGAGTGGGGAGAGGGAAGGGAGCGTGAGGGAGAGGGGAGGTGTGAGAGTGAAGAGGAGGGAGTGTGGGGAGAAGGTGTGTGAGGGGGAGGAAAGGCGTGAGAGTGAAGGGTGTGTGTGAGCAGGATGTGCATCTGCCCAAGGGGTGGAAGGAGTTAATTTGCGAAGGGAGTGTGGGCCCACCCGCAATGGAACTGAGAGGGAGAGGGAGATGGGGGAGGGTGTATGCTTGTGAAGGGGGAGGGTAGCGTGGGGTGGGGCAGGACTGGAGGTGAGTGGTGTGTGGGGTGTGTGAGGGAAGGGGAGTGTTTGTGCATAAGTGAGGCTGGAGAACACAGGGCAATGTGTGTGGGTCTGTAAGCAAAGAGGGGTGTGCTAGTTGTGAGTGAGAGGGGTGTGTGAGCAGTGTGTAAGAGTGTGCATGTGTGAGAGAGGCATTTGTGTGTCTGTGTGCTGCTTGTGTGTGTGTATGCTGGCTGTGAGTGGTGTGTCTGTTGGTTGTGCACCTGTTGTGTGAGCAGTGTATGTCTGTGAGTGAATGACATGGGGTACCTGTGTGAGCAGTGTGTGTGTCTGTGTCCCTGAGTGTGTGTGCTGGCTGTGTGAGAGAGCAGAGTGTGTGCTGGTTGTGGTTCTGTGTGTAAGCAGATGGTTGTGGGGGGGAGGGTGCTGGTTCTGTCTGTTCCTGTGTATAGCAGGGTGTGTGCTGGTTTTGTGTGTGGTAGCAAGGTGTGTGCTAGGTGTGTTGGTGTCTCTGTGTGTGAACAGTGTGTGTGTTAGTTGTGTGTGTGTGCTGGTTGTATTTCTGTGCATGAGTAGGTAGGTGGTCATGTGTGGGGTGTGTGCTGGTTGTGTGTGTGTAAGAGCAGGCTGTGTGCTGGTTGTTTCTGAGTGTGAGCAAGTGGTTGTGTATGGGGGTGTGCTGGTTCTGTGTGTGTGAGCAAATGGTTGTGTGTTGGGGTGTGTGATGGTTGTGTGTATGTCTGTGTGCAGGAGCAGAGTGTACTAGGTGTGTGTGTGTCTCTCTGCATGTTGGCTGGTTATGAGCAGCTGGTTGGGGGGGGGAGTGTGTGCTGGTTGTGTGTGTGTCTGTCCCTGTGTGTGTTAGCAGGTTTCATGCTGGTTGTGTGTGAGAGCAGGCTGTTGTGGTTGTGTTTCTGTTTGTGAGCAGGTGGCTGAGTGGTGTGTGCTGGTTGTGTGTGGGAGCAGGGTGTGTGCTGCGTGTGTAAGTGTCCGTGTGTGTGTGTAGCGAGCGAAGGAGCGCCGTGTCTCATGCCCGGCCCGGGACGCCTGAGCCTGCCAGGCCAGCATGGTGATGGGCTCCGCAGCCCTCCTGGCCCCTCTCCGCGGTCAGCCCCCGCTCCGCTCCGGAGCCAGCTACAGAAGCAGGGTTGCCCCCGCGTGGCCACAGGCGCACACGGCCTCGCGGGAGCTGGGGATGCTCTTTCTGCGGTTCCGTGCGCTCTAGGGCCCCGGCCTCCAGCCGAGTCAGTGGCAGGGCTCAGCGCCCTGGCGAGCCGAGCGGGGCCCTGCGGCCCTGAAGCGGGCGAGCCCAACCCAGCGGCAGCGCCCAAGAGGCGGGGGCAGCGCCTCTTGCGGCCTCCCTGCGCGCCGCACCCAGCGGGGCTGAGGTCTCCCGGGTTTGGCCCTGCGGCGCAGCGGGGGGTAACTCCTGAATCGGGCGGTTGTCTGGAGAGGGGCGCGGCGGGGCAGGAGCCCTGCCAGCGAACCCGCGGCACAGCCGCGTTCGGCCCCGCACTAAAAGGCAGCGATGGTTAAATTACACCGGGGCCCCTAGGTCTCCACCTCCGCCGGACACTGCTGCTCCCGGGCCGGCTGGAGCAGTGTCTAAGCCTGCGGGTTGCAAACCAGCTGCGCTAACCACTGCGCGCCAGAGAACGAGCCACGCACTGCGCTCTATCCTGGGGTGGGGGCTTGTGGTTGTCCCCCATCCACCCTTCCCAGGCGCTGGCTGCTCCCCGGGGCGGCTGGCCGCGGGAGCTGCACTCCCCGGCTTCATCGTAAATTTCTATCCAGTCCTGAACCGCCCCCCACCCCCACGCTGCGCGGCCCGCTGGTCCCTCCAGCCTCCCCCAGAGGAGTCGGGTCCTTCCCGCACTAAAGGGATGGAGCTAGAATCGCGTTGGCTGCCAGCGATTCTCCTGGCTCCGGCTTCATCTGCACTTAGCACAGGCTGGCGGGCCCATCCCTCTTGGCCCTGTTGCCAAGGCACTTAAAGAACCAAGTGAAATTTAGAAAGGAGCTGACAGCGGCGAGGAAGAGCGGCCCCTCCCTCCCGGTGTGATAACATCTCCCTCGCTGGGCTGGGGCTTCTCAAAGAGGCAGGAGTTGGGCCGTTCCTTTCAGGGGCCCTGGCGTGCGGGGCTCCAGCTGGTATAAATAAAAGCTGCTCGCTCGTTTGATAGTGTTGCTACTAAGCTGCTTTGCCAACCGCACCCCCCCCCCAGGTGGTTGGGGGGGGGGGGGGGAGGCTAAGGGCACCGCCAAGCTGTCGCCTCCTGCCTTCAGCCGAGGCTTGCATCACTGCAGTGCTGATGTGAGATGAGTTTGAGCGTCTCCTGCCCAGGGTTGCACGTGGACACAGTAATGCTGTTCTCACAGTCAGGAGCCCTCAGAATGTCTCACTGGGTCCATGCACCAGCACAGATGGCTTGGAGTTCGCACCTGGAGATGGATATGTGAGTGAGGGCTACAGACCCAACCAAGGAACTGGTGGGCTCCCCCTGGTCCCCCTGGCCACTCGTGATAAACAGGGCTTTGCATATATCAGTAGAGAAGCACATTGTGCGAGTGGCAGGAGCATGGGACACAAGCCGGCTGGGCATGGAACCAATCACGAGGGGATGACCCAGAAGAGGATGGCATGAGGGGATGGCACAAGCGGATGACACACGAGGGTACCACCCATGAGGAGAGGGCACAAGGGGACAACCCACAAAGGGATAGCACGAGGGGATGACATACAAGGGGATGGCACAAAGGGACAACAAATGAGGGGACAGTACACAAGGAGATGGTACAAGGGAACAACACATGAGGGGATGACCCACAAGGGGATGCCACGAAGGAACGACCCATGAGGGGATAACACACGAGGGGATAACCCACAAGGGAACTATCCATGAGGGAAGGCATGTGGGGAGGACACATGAGGAGACGACCCACAAAGGGAATATAATGAGGGGACAACCCACGAGGAGACCACCCACAAGAGGATTGAACTAGGGAACGACTCATGAGGGAATACCATG
Organism: Dermatemys mawii; assembly: GCA_007922305.1. NCBI lineage: Eukaryota > Metazoa > Chordata > Testudines > Dermatemydidae > Dermatemys > Dermatemys mawii. The sequence goes on from ML677410.1 coordinate 1,459,033, forward strand.
AGGGGCTGACACACGTGGAGCCTACTGCTTCCTACTTGTACACGTGGGCATGTCCCACAGGAGCAGAGTGCTTGTTCTGAGATATGCCACACTCACATGGGTCTGGGGCTCTTGCTTGGGCTCATGTGTGGTGCCCCGGCTTGGCTGGGCTGTGCTGATTGTGTGCAGAGGCAGAGGCAAACCAAGACAAAAGGGATCGTTTTAAATTTTTGGAACTTTATAGGAGAATCCCCAGAATTGTACCAGGAGCATAAACAATACAGACCATTACCAAAGACCTACTATTTATAATAATAAACTCTAGGTTACCAACTCATTAACCTTATGCACTGGGACACGCTGTGCAGCTAGGACAAAATGCATTGTTATTAGCATGAACAAAAGAGATTACTCAACAATATTCACTTCAGAGAAGAATCAGCTTTTCCTCCCCTTGGATGTACATCCAGCTCCACTCTTGCTGTCCTGTTCTTTGCCTCTCTTCGGTTTGACATGCTCCAGCGTTCCTGGATTCACCAAGGGCAAATCATGCCTGACTAACCTAATTGCCTTCTAAGATGAGATAACTGGCTCTATGGATGAGGGGAAAGCAGTGGATGTGCTATTCCTTGACTTTAGCAAAGCTTTTGCTATGGTCTCCCACAGTATTCTTGCCAGCAAGTTAAAGAAGTATGAGCTGGATGAATGGACCATAAGGCGGATAGAAAGCTGGCTGAATCATCGAGCTCAGTGGGTAGCGATCAATGGCTCCATGTCTAGCTGGCAGCTGGTATCAAGTGAGGTGCCCCAAGGGTCGGTCCTGGGGTCGGTTTTATTCAACATATTTATTAATGATCTGCAGGACGGCGTAGATTGCAACCTCAGCAAGTTTGCAGATGACATTAAGCTAGGAGGAGTGGTAGATACTCTGGAGGGTGGGGATAGGATACAGAGGGACCTAGACAAATTAGAGGATTGGGCCAAAAGAAATTTGATGAGGTTCAACAAGGACAAGTGCAGAGTCCTGCACTTAGAACGGAAGAATCCCATGCGCTGCTACAGACTAGGGACCAAATGGCTAGGCAGCAGTTCTGCAGAAAAGGACCTAGAGAAGCTGAATTTGAGTCAACAGTGTTCCCTTGTTGCCAAGAAGGCTAACAGCATTTTGGGCTGTATAAGTAGGGGCATTGCCAGCAGATCGAGGGACTTGATCATTCCCTTCTATTCAACATTGGTAAGGCCTCATCTGGAGTACTGTGTCCAGTTTTGGGGCCCACACTACAAGAAGGATGTGGAAAAATTGAAAAGAGTCCAGAAAAGGGCCATAAAAATGATTAGGGGCTTGGAGCACATGACTTATGAGGAGAGGCTGAGAGAACTGGGATTGTTTAGTCTACAGAAGAGAAGACTGAGGGGAGATTTGATAGCTGCTTTCAACTACCTGAAAGGGGGTCCCAAGAGGGTGGATCTAGACTGTTCTCAGTGGTAGCAGATGACAGAACAAGGAGTAATGGTCTCAAGTTGCAGTGGGGAAGGTTTAGGTTGGATATTAGGAAAAACTTTTTCACTAGGAGGGTGGTGAAGCACTGGAATGGGTTACCTAGGGAGGTGGTGAAATCTCCTTCCTTAGAGGTTTTTAATGTCAGGCTTGACAAAGCCCTGGCTGGGATGATTTAGTTGGGGACTGGTCTTGCTTTGAGCAGGGGGTTGGACTAGATGATCTCCTGAGGTCCCTTCCAACCCTGATATTCTATGATTCAATGAGGCTGTACCTCTTTGCACCGAGTATATCCACAGGTGGGTTTTTTCCCCTAGTGGCCCCCCACTGGTCCATTAGGCACCTTTGAAATTAATTCTGTCAATAGCTGTTCAGTCATTCTCTCTGTTTATGTACTTTAGGTCCTTTGTGGGTGGGCTTCCTGTTTTCAGGGTTGGTTCTCATCTAACACGGCTTTTTGATCAATTCCCTTTCACCAATTCTATTGCCTTTTCTGTTTTCCCTTGATGCTCTCTCTCGACTTCCCTTCTCTATCAGTGTCTGCTCACATGCCCAGGTCTGTATTTTCCTGCTTCTCCTGACTTGACACTTTCCCTATTTGCCTTCTTTCCTCCTCCTCATTTCCCAGTCCCCTACTTTTATTCTTCTGGGCTCCTTTTATTTATCACCTTCCCTCCCAACCAGGCTCCAGTTCACCCGCTAACAGCATCTCAACTCTTCCCCTTCTCTAACAGCTTTTTCTAGCTGTGGATCTCGGGCCTTCTCCACAGCCCAAGCTGCCCCCTCACTGGCTATCTCTCTCCCCAGAACAGCCTTCAGGGCTGCTGCATTGTAGGTGCTAGTGCCAGGAGCGGGTTACTGCAAATGCAGAGGGGGAATGCTCAGGAGTTCATGGGAACATGTATCTTAAACTTGGGCACACAGAGACCCTGCAGCCAAGGTTCTCCTAGGGGTTGTCACGGAGTCCCCAGGGCGATGATCTGGAACCGCTCCCTATGAAGCCAGTCAGGACTCTGGGGGCAAGCTTCCTCTCTGTAAACAGCCTGTCTTCAAGGCTAGGCGCTCCACCGGTTATAGCTTCCACCTTCCTGGGTCTGACCTCGGAGCATTCAGCACCTTCTGCCCCTCTGTGCGCTTCCCCCAGCGAGCCTGCCCAGGCGGAGTCCTGGGGGAGCCCGTGGGTCCTGCTCCCCAACTCCACAGTCAGACGTGACTCTTAGCCAGCCAGTAAAACAGAGGTTTATTAGATGACAGGAACATGATCTAACACAGACTACACAGCGAACATGACCCCTCAGCTGGATCCGTTTTCGGGGGCAGAGAGCCAGGCCAGCCTGCCTGTGGCTCTCTGCCTCTTCCCAGCCAGACCCAGACAGACAATCACTCCCTAGCTCCTTTGTCTCCTTCCCAGGCACAAGGTCAGGTGACCTCTTCCCCCCACCTGGAGTCAAGTTACAGCTTCAGGCATGGACACCTTCACACAATAGTCGGAGGAGCCATTGAGAGCATTTCTATTCCCTCACAGGGGCACCCACACAGATGGGCATGGCACAGAAGAGGGCACGTAAGGGACTCACAGGGGCATAACCAGGGATGTGGGGCTTGCACAGGCTGGCTCTGCCTGCCCCTGGGTTTTCACTGCCCTCCCTGCCATCACATGCTCCCAGGAGCCACTTCACAAGGCCTGTAAATGTCAGGTTTGTTTAATGGTGCAGTGAAGGCAACAGCCCTGGATTTATCACCTGCCATTAATCTCCCCTGACTCAATCACAGCTGCGTGGCACCTTCCAAGCAGCTCCCTGGGTCACTTGCATGGTACAGCCTCTCCAAGGATGCCCAGGTCAGTATAACTGAGTGCACTGTGTGTCATACAGTGCACAGCTGGTCTGGCACAGGGAGGGCTGAGTCCTCCCCACCAGGGTGGGCCAAACCTTCCCTTGCACAGGAAAGAGCCAGAGTCCTTCATTGCGTCAGCTGGGGGGAGGGGCCAGTCCAGACCCCTTATTGCTAAGGAACCAAGGGGGGCAGGTGGGAGACTGCTTGGGCTCCACAAACAGGGAGTGGCCTAGCCACAGCTAACCAAGATGCTGACATCTCTGGATCCAACCAGCAAGGCCAGCAATCTGCCTGCAGCCTCTGGGCTCTGGGAAGCAGGCCTGAAAATCCACCCTCCCCCTATCTCTAAGTCCCCCAATCCTAGGCCACCCACGGGTGCATCTGGCATCGGTGGCCATGCTCCCTACTCCCTAACCCCCCCTCCCACCCAGTGCAGGTTGGGATGCTACTGGCATAGACAAGTCAGTGGGCTGAGTTTCCTGGCAGCAGGCACTAGCCAAGCCAGCTCCCTTGCCCACCTTCCCCCATTTCTGCACTGATGGAGAGGCTCCATGGTGAGAGGTCAAAGTGAGCAGCAGCTGGAGCCTCAGCTCCTTCTTCCCCACATGGAACCTGGGGGGCTGAGTCCATCTGGGGCTGCCTGCTACACTGGTAGCCGGGCTCAGCCAGATGTGGGCTCCAGCCTGCGGTGTCCACTGTGTGGCTGTGTCTAGGGACCGAGCACAGCAGATTCTCCACACTGGGACCTTTGGCCTGCCCCAACACCTCCCCACACACAGTGGACAGTGCCAGGCTAGGGGGCGGAGTCTGCTCTGGCTCCAGTACTGCTCTGGTGCTGGCCAGAGCACTGGAGGAGTGAGGGAGCAGTGGAGGAGGAGCTGGCAGCACCCATGGAGCTGGGCTGTTTGCATCTCTTGTTGTCTTTGCCTTGCCAAGGAAGTCTGTCTGCCGAGGCTGGTGCTGAATGACTTGGGCTGTGTGTGACGAGCGAGGCCCGGCCTATGACACACACTGCGTCCCAGGTCCTGGGCTCGGCAGCACCCAGAGCCACCATCAAACCTGACCCTGGAACAGCTGCCCAGAGCCTGCCCTTCAGAAACACTGGGGAGCTGCCCAGCAGCAGGACCCTCTGCAGGGCATGTGGAAGAGCATGGGCTCCTGGGAAAGCCAGTGAGGCTGGGCAGGGCTGGCCCCCCGAGTTGTGCCACCCCTCACTGACCCAGCCAGGAAAGGGTGAGTGGGACAGAGAACCAAAGCTAGGAGTAGATGGCTGGGCCCTAAGCCAGCCCCATGCCAGCCTGAACACTGCCCCCATACAGCTCCCACTGGGACAGGCTGGGACAAGATGCTGAGCTAGGAGTGTCTGGGGCTGAGCTGGGGGCTGGGCTGCCATGGAGAGGCACAGCCTTGGAGTGTCCAGCAGGTGCATCTTACAGAATAGTCCTTCATTTCCATGGCCTCTTCCCTCCCTCAGCACGCTGCCCTCTAGACTAGAGGGTGCTGTTCTCTGGCTGCCGAAACCCCCTGCTCTAGGGTGGAGCCTGTGATGGAATGGGAATGTTCTTAATGTTTCCTCTGGATAGTGTGTGGATGCCTCAGTTTCCCCTGTGCATTTTTGAGTGTCTATGTGGAGAGATAAGGGGGTGATCTAAAACAAAGCTTGTAGGTACCATAAATCGGACCCCTCAGCTGGCCCATTTTGGGGGCTCAGGGAGGCCAGATCCTGTCTGGGCCTCCCTTCCCTCTCCCCAGCCAGCTGCAGATTGAAAACCACTCTTTAGCCCTTCCTCTGCCTTCCTTTGTCTTTTGGGCAGAAGGTATCACCTGACCTCTTTGTTCTCAGGTTCCAGCTAACACCTTACAATGGGGGAAGGACCCAGGCCAACATTTGCTGGGAGACAGGACTCAGCCACTCCTTTCCACTGGTCCTTTGTTCTGCAACACTATCAGCCCTTATCCCACCACCTAGAGACTTAAGAAATGTGTTGGGGAAACTGAGGCATCCACACACTATCCAGAGGAAACATTAAGAACATTCCCATTCTGTCATAGAGCCCAGTAGCGATTTTGGAGAAATGGGGAGGCTGAGACCACCAGGAAAACTGGCAGGCAGCCCAGGGGTGCCACAAATGTCCACGAGTGGCCAGACTCTCTTGCCCACGCTATGGGAGGCTGATGGAGCTAATGCAGAGGTCAAGGCACCAGACCCCATCATCAGCTTTTCTCTGAATGGCTCAGTCAAGTGCTGACCAGCCTGACCTAGTTAGCTGGTGAGCTCTGAGAGCTGGAGGTGCTGCATGTGTGAACACAAGTGAGGCAATTACCCCCCTCCACAGCACTGGTTAGCCCTCTGCTGGGCCCACAGCTGTTGGGGGCATGCCGGTGGAAACAAGCCAGGAACATGAGTGAGTGGTCAGAGGAGAGCCCCAACCTGAGAACAGGTCTGGGGAATAGGCCCTGGGAAGGGCAAGTTCTGAGCAGAGATGACAAGGGATACGCGATGCTGAGCCGCAAAGATGTGCAGAGTTTCTGTAGCGAGACCAGACTTCAGGCCAGCCGCTGTCACCCACCCAGCACCCGACCAAGTGTGCCAGAGAGCAGCGCCTGGATCCTGTGGTGACCGCCGGATAGAACAGGCCCCGAGCTCCTGTGGGGAGAACATACAGCACCAGGGGCCCTTACAGTGCATGAGGGATAGGGCTGGATAGTCTTTGGAAGCCCCCCTCCCACATCCTGAGGCTCTTCTGTGGTCCAGCCGTTCTCAACCCCCAACCCAGACAGCACATAGCTGTGACCCATATGACATCCTCAGGTCCCAACAGGCGGTGTATATATTGTGTGGATGAGGCCCGATCTTACCCAGAGAGCTGCATGTGTGGTCCACAATGGTAAATAAGTTGAGAACCACTGCTTTAGTCCTTCCTCCTTCCCCCTTCCCACTGTTGTTACAGCAAGTGCAGGGTCCAAATCAGCATAGGGGAGGTCAGGTCAGGCAGGTGTTTCTGCCCCCACTCACCTGCAGCATTGCACCAAGGGCATTACGCTCTGTGTAGGAGGCCAGACCCAGCTATGTAGGGCCAGTGGCCTGGCTCAGTCCCCAGGTGCGGCCTGGCCTGGGTAACAGCTCGAGGGAGAGCTCTGCATGGCCATGAAAGCAATGGGATCAGTGTGGCCCTTCCCCCACCTACTGCAGTGCCCCCAGCTGGGGGTTGTTGGGAGGGGTCAGGTGACCCCTCTGTGGGGCTCGGCAATGCAGCAAAGACGCAGCCATGGGTAGGACTCACCCCTCCATGGGCTCAGCTGTCCTGCTCCTAAGGAGGTATTTTCCTAGGGTTGCCAGGAGTCCAGTTTTTAACCGGAACGCCCAGTCTAAAAGGGACCCCGGTGGCTCCGGTCAGCAGAGTCCAGTCAGTGGTGCAGTGGGGCTAAGGAGCCAGATACGCTTCTGGGAGCCGTGCGGAGCCAGGGCAGGCAAGTACCCTGCCTTAGCCCCACTGCACTTCCAACCAGGAGCTGCCTTAGGTAAGCACCGCCCGGCTGGAGCCTGCACCCCTGCCCCAGGTCAGAATGCCCTCTCACACCCAAACTCTCTCCCAGATCCTGCACTCCAATCCCCTGCCCCCCAAACGCAACAGAAAGAGGTGGAAAATCACACAAAAGTTAATTGCAAATGGACCTGAAGGACCCAGGAGTCCACAGGGCCTGTTCCCTGGGCCTGGAGGGCCCACATGCTTCACCAAGATGAAGCACCAACGGCATTATGCCTTTTGGGGGGACCTGACATTATCCCTCCTCCCCATCCCCTTCTCAGCCCCCTGGCTGCCTCTCCCCTTCCCAGCCCTCCAGCCCTCTGCTCTCCCTTCCCTACCCAGCCCTCCAGCCCCCTGCTCTCCCTTCCCTTCCCAACCCTACAGCCCCCTGCTCCCCTCTTCCAGGCCCTCCAGCTCCTTGCTCCCCCTCCCCAACCTCCTGTTCTCTCTTCATCTGCCCCCCAGCTCCCTTGCTCTCACTCTCCCATCTCTGCCCCTTCCTGCAGGCTGCAGCCCCAGCCAGCCCCTCCAGCCTATGATAACTGCTAAACTGCTGACTGCCCGTTCACTGGCTCTGGACACTCCCCCCATATTGCTGCTGACTGGGCCCCTCTCATTCCCCACCCACTCATTGCCTGCTGCCCTGCCCTGGCCCAGAGATGTGGGAGGGGGAGAGCACTTCCACAGCAGGCCCAGGGTGGGGAGTTATGGGGCGGGGGCAATGACAGGCAACCCACCTAGACCCTTCCCATGCCCTGCTGGTGGGCTGGGACATACCCTTTGGGAAACACTGCACTTAGGCATTGCAGGAGCTGAGCTAGCATCCAGCCAGGCTGCGTGAATAGGCCTTCAGCAAACCCAGAGCAAATGAAGCGTGGGACATGCCACACTGTGCAACATCCTCTACATGTGTGTGCCTACAATGTGTGTGTACAAGTCTCTGCGCATCCAGTGTGTGTGCACGAGTCTCTGTGCACCCAGTGTATCTGTGTGCATGCGGTGGGTTATGTATGCAAGTCTGTGTGCACAAATTGCATGCAAATCTGTATGAACATGGTGGGTGGGTGCATGTGTGCATGCCGTGTGTGTGCAAATCTGTGTACACATGGGTGTCTGTGTGCATGTGTGTGCATGCAGTGAGTGTGTCTGTGGCTGTTTGGGCACAAATGAGTGAGGGCGAGAGAGTCGTCATGTCTATGGGTGTGTGACTGAATAAGGGCTTCAGCTGCAGCAGGGAAAATGTAGGTTAGGTATCAGGTTGAGTACCAGAAGGAGTGGCTGAGGGAGGTGGATGTGTCTCCTCCCATGTGGACTGCTAGGCTAGAACAGACCGGTCTACTTAGAGGAACCTGTCCTGCTGTCACTGGATGTGTATGCGTGTGTGTGAGTGGCTGCGTGTGTGCCTGTGTTTGCATGTGAGGGCCTGTGTGTGTGTGCATGTATGTGTAGGTTTCTGTGTGTGTATATGCCAGTGCCTGTGTGCATGTGAGTGCCTGTGTGTGTGTGTGTGTGTGTGTGTGTGTGTGTGTGTGTGTGTGTGT
>ML677410.1:1470541-1498890 GCA_007922305.1 Dermatemys mawii
CAGATGTCAGAATATATCTCATTCCTGACACTGCTTACATCCATGTGCCACTCTGGGAGAGTGTGTATGTCAGGGTATGTCTGTGTGCCGTTCCGGGTATGTATACTTGCTTTCCCACTGTCAGTTGACGGAGACATTGCGCTGTGTCTGAGGGGTACTGTTTGCTATGCTATGTGTAAGCGGGGGAATAGTCCCGCTATTGTGGGGAACACTCCTGGCTTCTGCACTACCCCGGTGAAATGGGCTAGCGGAAGGATCTGAGTCCTCGCTCCCACTTCCTTTACTCAGAGGCCTCCCTGCCCTTGAGGACTCTCCTTCCACTCTCCTGTCTGGTGGAGTCCTCATAACCCCAACAAGGCTGGGCCCAGGATTCCTGGGGGGCTCAACCCCAAACCCTGCTGTGGTCACCTAGGTCAGGGGCTAGGGTGTCCCCACTCTGGGGTGCTCCCTCTGCACTGGGCACTTCCCTGGCTCACTGATCGTTACATACAACTTAAAGCAAATGCAAATTATTTAATCAACAATGTATCTTAAATAAGGAAAAATTAGAAAGATTAGAGAAACCACATCACCCTGCTCTGTGGTAGCAGGGAACATCAAAACCAGCGTCTCTGTAAATGTCAGCACAGTTCACAGTCTGTTCCTTGTAGATCCCAGGCCTTCTCCTCGGCTGTGCTGCAGAGACACTGTGACTTGGACACTTCCTCTGGTGGTGCCCACACGCTCTCAGGCTCTGGGCTGCCCCAGCCCCAGTTCCACCGCTTTGTCTCAGCTCCACGCTGCCTCAGCACGGCTGCCCTGCCTCTAGCCCCCTGGGCTGCTGCCTTGGCCCCTCTGGCTCTGGCTGTTACAGCTCTGCTCTGCAGGCAGCTCCTGGGTCTCTGCCCCCAGCACTGACCTGCTTTGTGGGCTGCTTTTCTGGCCTCTCTTGCTCTGCTTCCTGCAGCTGCTCCCAGGGCAGGTCTGCTCTCTCTGGGCTGTGCTCTGGCTTTGGGGCTGCAACTTGCTCCCAGCACAGCGTCTGTCTCTCTGGGCTGCTCTTCTGGCCCTTCTGGATCTAGCCCAGCTCTGTTCCCCAGCTCAGCTCTGGCCCCTGCTTTCTCCTTAGCTCAGCCCCACTCTGTCTGACCCAGGCAATTCCAGCTCACAGGGAGGACAGGACCCACCCCACTCTCCTCACTCCTTGATTAGCCTGTGTGCCATGTCAATCAGGCTGACCTGGAGCATTGGCCTCTCACCATTGTTCCTGGGGACTGTCAGTCTCGGGGCCTTGATTTCCCATCGACCCCTCCCCTTTTGGTACTGGGAGCTAGCAACTAAAACACCCCCACTGCATCTTAGTAAGGGGGTAACAGTCCCCTTACATATGTGTGCTATACGTGTGCACTGTGTACTATACACGCTTTGTGTGCGGTGTGCTGTATGTATTCCATGTGCTGTGTGCGCTCTGTGTGCTGTGCTTTCTGTGTACTATACATGCAGTGCTGGCTGGGTACTGAATCCTCCTTCTTGCGTGTGCACAGGGGGACGGTGTGATGGGAGTTCCACGTGGACCCTTCTATCTAACTGATCAGTTAATTATCTCCAGCAGTCAGACACATATTGGTTTTAGGTGAACTGATAGGTTAACAAGCAGATTAGAAGCAAGTCTTTTCAAGAGCGTGGGCGAAAGACACATGAGGGAACAAGAGGGAGGTGAGCTAGGCCAGACTGAAGAGCCAGGAGCAATACAGCAGGTTCTAGGGGCAGGGTGACTGCGGAAAGCAGGAATTCCAGTGGCAGGATTCACAATGGCAATAGCAGAGTGTGTTGGGGTACGGCACCGGCTGTGCATGGGGCCGGGGTGGGCTGGTTCTGGCACTGACATTCAGCTGGTGGTGGGAGCTGCTGGTTGCAGTGTGAGCTGGGCAGGGAGGTGCTGCTGCTCGGCTTGGGCCCAGGCAGACTCGCTGCTCCATTCTGGAAGATCCCATGCAGGGCTCAGCAATGCCCACAACAGATGCCATTGGACTGTGTTTCTGAGTGCGTGGGTGATCCCTGGCTCCCCTCTTTGAGCCATCCCCATGGCTACCCATACATTGCGCTCATGGACACCCACAATGAAATCCCTAGCCATGAGTCCCCTCTTGGCTCTACTACTGGCATGGTGTTCTCAGTGCTGTGCCCAGCCATGGTGGGAGCTACCAGAATAATCACTAATAATGGTTGTGATCTGGGGCAGGCGAATCAGGAATCAACCACTCTGGGGGTGTTGCCAACTCTTGTGGTATTATCAGGTGTCCTGTGATAATGGGTGGTATCAAAGCCCAAGGTGCTGGAGTCAGGTGAATATGGGAGAACCTCAGGTTGGGGGTCACTCAGAGTGCTGGAAGGGGGCATGGGCACACATGGCTAACTACCTAGCCCACAGGCATCTCCAAGGCAGCAGGGTCAAGTAAGTCTGGGTACAGTTTGTGGGGGCCAGGAGCAGGTCCCCTCTCTGCAGGGTGCAAAGCGCCCGAGTGCTATTGCCGGGGGTTGGCAGGATTTGAACCAGCTCCTGCAGAGGAGGCTGGGAGGAGGTGTAGACAGACTGGCTCAAAGGAGACCTCCTGTCCCCTCCACTCCAAAGCTGCTTGCTGTGCAGAGCCAGGTGAGGTGGGGAGTTGGTCACATTCACATGTATGGCAGGTGAAATAAACCCCAATAGCAGAGGGCGAGTTCCCTTCCCCAGGGATGGAAACGCCAAGGGAGGGAGGGTGCCACAGCCTCCCACACAGGTAAAGTCCTCTGTGGCCCTGACATGGTGCTGGGACAGGCACTGCCTGGCTCAATGGGAGCCTGTACTGTGGGAGACCGGAGCCTGGCCAGCCCTGCCCAGCCAGTGGGGCCCATTAATTCTTCTGGTTTCCTGCATGAACACCTCTTCCAAGAGCCTTCTCCAGCAATGCAAGGCCCAGGAAAGGGATGGGGAGGAGAGGGCATTGTCAGGCTGCCACATTGCAATGGCATAATGTTGCTGTCCACTTGTTCCCCTGCAGAGCCCTCTATAGTAACAATAGCCCTTATGTACCATGCAATACCGCCAGCAAATGCTGCCCAGTCCTGCTGGAGGCTGCTGAGCATGCAGCTCTGGCTCCTGGCTTCTCCCCGGAGGAGCCAAGAGCGGCTGCTGCGCGGGGAAGGGCTGGGGTGGCTGAGAGGAAGCAGGCACCCTTATGGATCCATGTGGCAGGCTGGACCAGGCGAGGCAGCACTCAGCAGAAACAAATCCTCGCTTCCGAGCCACCTGCAGCGCTGCTTGGGACCCCAGGACCATTTCTCTCCAGGGGGCTTCCAGGCCTCCCATTCCCCCGGTCAGCAGCTCACAGAGGGTGCCCCAGTGTCAGCGTGGCCTGCTGCGCAGAGCATCCTCCTGCCCATGGCCAGGGTTCAGATCATCATAGAAATTTAGACACCTAACTGCCATAGAAACCAATGGGAATTAGGCATGTAACTGCCCTTAGAGATCTGGACCATTGTGCCTGGCTGGCCAGTAGTGCTGCCATATGTTTGGGCCCCTGCAGACTGTCTGGGCAGGGTGTGCAATGTCCCTCCTGCCCAGGCTGTCTAGTCCCCAGGGATGGCTGCAGGCTGGGGTGCTCAGCCTTTGCAGTGCAGACTCCACAGGCCAGAGGGAAGCCCTTGCTTGGAGTGTGCAGCGCTGTTTGACTGCCAGGACTTGTGGTTCATTCTCCGGCGCCCAGAGCCAGGCAAAGCCAGGGGAGCAAGAGAGTGGGCAAGATACCACAGAGCACAGCACACGGCATCGCTTCAGGGCACCATGCGCCTGGCTCTGCTGGGAAAGAGTCACCGGCGTGCCACTCTCCACCCCCAGCATGCTGGTCCTCCCTGCCACCTGTTCCAGGGAACCGCTCCCTGGCAGCCCGGCTGGATGACTCACGACTCCGTCCACAGCTCCCTCACCAGAAAAGTTGCCGCTGAGTGACAGGCCATCAGGCTGACTGATAGGCCGCCGGGGGCCATCAGGGAATCCACTTAGAATTGATTTTAATCAGCTGGAAAAGGCAGCGCCAGCAGAAAGCTGGGCCGCTGGCCCTGCTCCTCCACGCAGCCTTTGGAAGACGTCAGGGGACGCACTGGGTGCTTGCTGACTGTTCCTTCCGGAAAAGCTTTAATAAGCCCACTGTCCAGCTGCCCTGACAATAATGAACGGGGATGGGAGCCGCAGCCCCGCGCTCACTGAGCACACTAATGGGAGCAGAGCGCCTGCTAGCCCCATGCCACACACAGCCCTGCTGCCCCCACACCTGCTCCTCGCATAGCCTGCCACGGAACTTCACTCACTCCCCTGGCCTCCTCCCTCACTGTCTGCCCCCTGCCCCGCAACCTTATCTTTTGCACAGCCAGGCTCTTTGGAGAATGGAGCCAGCCCCCTCACCCCCACAGGTCTACAGGGCTCTAGGCCCTGCGACAGTCCCTATGTGCTTCCCTATGCACATACAATCATTGCACACAGTACAAAAACTCACAACACGCATACCACTAATGCTTGTGCACTCACCGATTTGCACACTCCCCCTTCACACACAGGCAGCTGTGCACACACCTTCACACACCTGAGCAAACATACATAACCAGCCCCTCCCCACTACCAGGCCTGCCATGCCATTGCTTTCCAGCTGTTTGGAGGCAACCTTTCCATCTCCCCACAGGCCCTTGCCTGGTTTGGGTTTTGTGGCCGTATCCTCCAAAGCCTGCAGTGCCCTGTTTTATGCTGGCTGAGAGTCACTCTGGTCTAGAGACCAGGGTTGCATTATTTCCTCTGGAAGCAGAGGCCCCGGGGTCCAGAGCGAGTGGACCCCTGAGGGGATCCACAGCGAGAGAGAAGCGTGCTAAGGCTCAGAGAGGTGCGGTTCCAGGAGGCAGAGGGGCTTAACTGCCAAGAGAGTGGATCCCGAGAAGGGCTGTTACTCTGAAGGGGGTTTCCCTCCCAGGGACCGTATATGCCAAGAGTGGGCAAGACCTATGAGTCTGTGACACCTTGGAAGATGCCATCTGCTCCTCACCACTTCCTGTACCAATCCCTGGAGCTGCCCTATCTTTGTCTCTGTGGTGGGGGCTCCTTGACCACCCCCTTGCCTTCTGATACAAACAGCCATAGCTGACTTGCACGTGGCCATTCCCTTGGCCATTCCCCTGTAAAGACCAGCATGCAGACTGCTTGCTGTGCCCGCAACATCTCTGCCAGCTCCTTCCTGCCAGCTCCTCCCCATCCCTTCCCTGGCAGCGTTTCTCTCTCAGACTCAGGCACAGCAGACCACCTCTTGCCCACACAGACCCATGGCCTTCTCCTGTGTCTCTGACACCCCAGGGTTCATCCCAGGGTTTGTGTTTCCTGGGTCTGCAGCTCCTCATTTGCCTTTCAGTTGTTACCCTGCCCTTTAGAGCTGCCCCCATCTCTCAGAACCCCAAAGTGTGCTGGTCATGGCTAATCAGGGCAGGTCCTGGCTCAGCTCCAACCCAGGTGGCAAAAGCCACCTGCTCCCCTAAGGCACCAGAGCCAGGCATGTCCCCACCTACCCCTGAGGGGTTCCCTGGCTCTTCCTGGGGGAGCTGGAGGCCTGGCAGGCCCTGGGGGAAGCATGGGGTGCCGGTAACAGGGTGTATGGCAACGGATTTCTGTGTCTGCTGGCTAAGGCTGCTCTGCCCCAGGGCATATTGAGCTTGCTGTGGGCACACAGTGCTGCTGTAGCTGGGTCCTTAGTCCAAAGACCCAGCTCTCTTAACAGTACCTGCGGATTTGGCAGGGGCTGCTCTGAGAGAACCCCAGACATTCCTGTCATGGAGTCCCTGGACGATGCTCCCCCCAGGGTCAGTCAGGACTCTGGTGAAGCCTCTTCTCTGTGAGCAGACTGTCTCCAGGGCAAGAATCTCACACGGCTTCCACCTTCCTGGTCTGACCTTGGAGCATTTAGCATCCTCTGCCCCTCCATGTGCTTCCCACAGTAAGCTTGCCCAGATGGGGTTCCGGGGAAGCCAGAGGGTCATGCACCCCAACTCCACAGTCAGACGTGACTCTCAGCCAGCCAGTAAAACAGAGCTTTATTAGATAGCAAGAACACAGTTTAAAACAGAGCTTGTAGGTACAAAGAACAGGACCCCTCAGCTGGGTCCATCTTTGGGGGAAGTGAACCAGACAACCATGTCTGCTTCACTCCATGTCCCCAGCCAGCTCCAGACTGACACTCCCCCTCCCTGCTCTGCCTTTGTCTCCATCCCGGGCCAGGAGGTCACCTGAACTCTTTGTTCTCCAACACCTCTAGTTACAAATTTCAGAGGTGGCACCTTGAAGGGGAGGAGAGGCCCAGGTCATCAGTTGCCAAGAGACAGCGTGTCAGGCCTTTCTCTGTCATCACACTGGCCCTCTCCGGCTCTCCAGAAATCACATACCCTTATTCCCCCACCTAGAGACTTAAGAAATGCATAGGGGAAACTGAAGCACTCACACAGTATCCAGAGAGAACATTCCCACTCCGTCACAATTTCCAAGCCATCTCACTGGGCAGTGAATCTGGCTCCATAAAAGCAGCCTGTCTGTTGGTAATGTGGCTGCAGATGCCCCTCAACATGCCAGTCACTGCCCCAGCTGGTAGGGTGCTCAGGGGAGCAGGGGGTGTGGCAAGGTAACGGGAAGCAGGATTCCGCAACGTGCACCCCACTGCAGAGGCGGGTTGTGTATAGCAGCCCCCGTCACAGGAGGGGCCTGTTCCCAGTCGAGCTGTTGCAGGAACAGCAGGGGACAATCTCAGAACAGCTCCTGTTTCACAGCTTCCTCACAGGATGCTCCTGCTACTCATGGGAGTCTGCCCGGCAGCTGTGCTGATGACTTGCTTAGCCTATATGGATGGGCTCCGTGCCCAGCCTGCAGGGCATGACTGAGGCTCTGACTTTGGTGTGACACCTTGCTAGTGAGTTCAGCAGCTTTCCATAGAGACCTCCCAGGAGGCGCCAGAATTTTCTTTTCATGAACATCCAGCCAGGACCTTGCTGGCTGGGAGATTTGGGGTGGGTAGGAGCTGGGGCTGGGAACTCCCTTGCTGGGAGATTTGGGGAAGTGAGCCAGGGGATTTGCTCACTGGGAGATTGGGGCGGTGGGAGCAGGGAACTCGCCTGCTGGGAGATTTCAGGAGGTGGGAGCAGGAGCAGGGAACTCAATCCCTGACAGATTCGGGGAGGGTGGAAGTGGGGGCAGGGAACTTGCTACCTCCAATATTGTTGGGGCGGCAGCAGAGCCAGGGAATTTGCTCCCTGGGAGATTCTGGGAGTGGAGGCAGAGAACTCACTCTCTTGGGGATTTGGGTGGCTGGAGGAGGGACAGGGAACTCTTTTGCTGTCAGATTGGGGGGCGGAGGGAACGGGGGCAGGGAATTCCCTCGCTGGGAGGTTTCAGGGAGTGGGGCCTGGGAACTCACTCTCTGAGAGATTGAGGGGGCATGAGTGAGGCCAGGAAATTCACTCGTTGGGAGATCGGGGTGACGGGAGTGGGGGGAGGGAACTCATTCACTGGGATATTCAGGGAGGTGCGAGTGAGGGCAAAGCTGCTCATCTCAAGGAGATGTCCTGGCCACCCATTGGTTCAGGTGGCCCAGGCTTGCAGTCTGGTTTTGGACGGGGTCCAGGCTATCCACAGGGCTACTGGAGACACTGCCCCACCCTGCTCTCTGTGTGCCCAGCTGCTCTGCCAGCACACGGCGCCGGCACTGAACCCCCACATAAGAGCTGTCTAGAGCAGCTGCCCAAGGGACGCTTAGACCACTGGCAACTGCAGCCCTTTTGGCTGGGCAGGCCCCTCTGCCGGTGCTCTCCTGGGAGGCTGCATCCTCGCAATTGCCCAGGGCTCATTGCACAGCAATAGGAAGCAGGGAGCTGCCCCTTGTCCTCGCTCAAGGCCAAGGTGCTGGCCCCACAACTGGCAGGAGTAGGGTGACCAGATGTCCTGATTTTACAGGAACATCCCGCTATTTGGGGTTTTGTCTAATAAAGGTGCCTATTACCCCCAACCCCTGTCCCAATTTTTCACACTTGCTGTCTGGTCACCCTAGGCAGGAGACAGGAGCTCGTGGCAGAGGCAGGGACACTGAGAGGGGACAGTGAAGAGCCTGCCCTGCCATGCAAGCTGAGGTGTTTGAAAGTGCAGACTCCTAACATGTTCCTTGGCTGTTGCCTTCAATATCCCTTACTCTGAGACCTAAGCAAGGCAGCTCATCTTTCCTGCCTATCAGTGTCAGCAGCCAATCCTGCCCTGTCAGCGTAGGCTATGACAGTCTATTAATGACCGTGCTCTGAGCGCGCTGGCTCCACCGGTAGGAGAGGGATAATTGTGTGACTTCCTTTACCTCCCCAGCCTCCTGTCACTTACTCTTTGGATCTCTGTCAACCAGGCAGCTTCCTCTACCCCTCCCGCCCCCAGCCACAGTACCGTACGGCTCCTCTGTCCTCACAAATACACTCACACCTTGGCACGGAAACAGCACTCAGCCAAGAGACAGCAAGCATGTGCACACCTTGGACTGCACACATATACCTAGCACACGCATGTACACCCCCATTTACCACACACATCCACACAGCACAGGCATGTGTACCCCCATTTACCACATACATGAACACAGCACAGGCATGTGCACCTCCCTGTGCTGCACACATATACCCAGCACATGTATGTACACTCCCATTTACCACACACACACAGCACATGCATGTGCACACCCTGTACTGCACACATATACCCAGCACAGGCATGTGCACCCCCATTTACCACATACATACATACAGCACTGTCACAGGGTCTGCGCTGGTCCTGTGTTCTCTCTGCTCCCCAATAAAGGTCTTAACACCAATCCACAGAGTTTCACCAAGTGTCCTTTATTTACAGTCTTTGTACATGGCTTTCAAGTGACAATCAGTGCTCCCCTAATCCCCTGACAGCTATCCCACTGTCCTGGTTCCTGAGCTTCCAGGCCCCCGAGGTACCCTGCTTGCAGCCAGGAGACAGAGCTTCAGTCTCCCGTTCCCTGCCTGGCCCTCCCCTTCTGATCATGAGTCAGGGTGTTTCTAGCCCGGTCAGCTTCCTGCCTCAGCTGTGCTCGATCAGCCCCAACTAACTCTGTGAGTCCATGCTCATCAGGGCTTCCAGCTGGGTTCTCCAGCCAGCTACTACCTGCCCCTGCCCCTGGGCCTCCTGCCAGGCAGCAGGGTTCCCTTGCAGAGGCAGGGCATTCTAGGGGTTTTTACCCCTGCCCTGCCACAAGCACACACATGTGCACCTCCGTTTACCGCATACATATACACAGCAGATGCACGTGCATCCCCTGTACTGCACACATATCTGCAGCATACGCATGTGCATCCCCGTTTACCACCTACATATAGCACACACATGCACCCTCGTGTGTTGCACACATATACATAGCACACGCATGTGCACCCCCTGTACCTCACAGATATGCACAATACACGCACACACCCTGTACTGCACAAATACACACAGTACACACACACACCCTGAGTTCTACACAAATGTACACCCACTTCCACACAGAACACCTATATATAGACTTGAAGCATGCACACATCCACACACACCCAGTACTGCACAAATACACACACATACACACACACCATACCTACATATAGACAGCAAGCATGTGCACCTTGTGTGTACCGCACAAAGACACACAGCACATACATGCACACCCGCTGAGTACCACACAAGTACACACAGCAGATGCATGCAAATCCCCATGTATCACACAAATACAGCATGCACAGGCACATCCCCTGAGTATCGGACAAATACATATCCACATCCACACAGAAAACACCTACATATAGACGGCAAGCATGTGCACCCCATATGAACCGCACAAATACACACAGCATACACCCACGCATTTGTGGTTACACGTTGATAGATGTTTGGCTGTGTGTGTTCCCTCCGTGTGCCGCCCCAGCCCTGCACAGACAGCTTCTGTGCCGGCAGATCTTGAGTGAACCACCCAATGACCACAATATCCATTAACGGACGAAGGAACCCAGCCCAGTTTACTGTCAAGAAAGCACAGTATTAGTATTCCGCAGACTCTACTAGACCACTAATACATGTATGCCCATAACGATGGACCACCTCAGTGAATAGCAGGACTTTCTGTTCCTCCCGAGGTCAGACAAAGATATTCCCTCTGAGATACATCTTTATGCCCCAGTACAAACAAGTTAGTCCTTCCCCTCTGTCATAGATAGTTACTGTCCCCGATGTGACTAGTTATCACTCATCTCCTTGTATGTGTTATTTCGATCAAAACATCTCTATTCATGACACTGTCATCCTGACCTTATCTTTTAGGAGGGGTCAATGTGGTCCTATTCTCCCTCGGGAATATTTTTGGAGCATCCTTGATATCGAGATGTGTTTGCGTGAGCACTCTGTGACTAGCACTTCTTAGAAATGTGTATTTCTGTAATATCAGTCCTGTTCTTGCCAGATTCTGTGAGCAGGTCTTGCCTCATACCAGGCCTCTGATACAAGGGCTTATGTCTCAGGCTCTTTTCCTACTACAACATGCACACAGAACACCTATATATAGACAGCAAGCACGCACACCCCCATTCCGCACACATGTACACAGCACATGCATGTATACAGTATACCAGGACTAGGCAAATTATGGCCCGCAGGCCACATCCGGCCCATGGGACCATCCTGCCCGACCCCTGAGCTCCCAGCAAGGGGAGGCTTTCCCCGGCCCCTCTCCTGCTGTCCCCCTCCCCCACAGTAGCAAGCACGCTGTGCCACCAGTGCTCTGGCCCATTGCTCCTGCCAGGGAGCATTGCAGAGGCATGTCTGTCTACGGCGAGCAAGGAGTGGGGGGGTTAGATAAGGGGCAGAGAGTTGCAGGGGGCAGTCAGGGGACAGGGAGCAGGGGGCTGTTGGATGGGGTGGAGGTTCGGGGGAGCGGTCAAGGAGGGAGGGGGGAGAGGGGGCAGGGGTGTGGGTGGCGTCGGAGCTGTCAGGGGACAGGGAGCAGGGGGTTTAGCTAGTGGGTGGGGTCCCGGGGGGGCGGTTGGGGGTGGGGGTCCCAGGAGGGCGTGATCAGGGGACAAGAAGTGGAGGGGGTTGGATGGGTCAGGGATTCTAAGGGGATAGTTGGGGGCAGGAAGTGGGAAGGGGTCAGACAGAGGGCGGGGCCAGGCTGTTTGGGGAGGCACAGCCTTCCCTACCCAGCCCTCCGTACCGTTTCACAACCCCGATGTGGCCCTCAGGGCAAAAAGTTTGCGCACCCCTGCAAGTATATACACACATGCACGTACACAGAACACCTGCATATAGACAGCAAACATACACACGTGCAGGCCCACATGTATACTGTCCGCTCATATGCAGTGCATATAAACAAGACCTGCATGTATACAACATACACACACACGTATACACACTGCACATGTACAGTACACACCCGTCCACTCCACTCATTGCCCACAACCATCACTATTGTCCCTGTCTTACCCTCAGCCCTTCCCTTTCCTTCGTGTCAGGACTGGGTTCCCCTTAACATGTCCACCCCCTCCTCACTGGCCTTTCCTAATTGCAGTTGTGGCATACACAGTGTTTTTCCACTATGTGTGTGACCAGCAGTTATGATTCAGTGTATCACCGGCTCTGTAGTCCCACCCGCTGCAGAGGGATGCAGAGGGATGGAATTGCAGGGTTGTCCCTGCAGCCTGACTGGCTTGGTTTAAATGCGCCTTCAGAAGCGGAATGCAACAACCATACTAGAGAGAAGAGGTCTGCACTGACTGGCAAAGAATCTAGCAGGCAGTGAAGGCCCACAATGTGAGGAGAGCTGTCTTTAGGGTGTTGCCTGTGACACTCAGTGCAGAGGAGATTGCTGCAAGAGGACTGGATAGCCCTGGAGATCCCAGGACAGCAGATCTGTGACAAAGTGGGAATGTTCTTGATGTTCTCTCTGGATGCTGTGTGGGTGTCTTGGCTTCCCCTTTGCATTTCTTGGGTCTCTGGGGGCTGCAAATGTTTCAGAGCAGGGGGCCAGTGGCCAAAGGGAGTGGGAGTGGCCAAAGCCCAGTATCCTGGCAACTAATGGCCTGGGCTCTACCCCTCTGCAAGGTGCGAGCTAAAGGTAAGGAGAACAAAGGGATCAGGTGACCTCCTGGCCTAGGAAAGAGACAAAGGAAAAGGGGAGCAGAGGCTGGAGAGAAGGTCAGTCTGGACCTGGCTGGGGACACGGAGTGAAGTGCAGACGTGGTTGTCTGGCTCACTTGCCCCACAAAAGGGACCCGGCTGAGGGGTCCTGTTCTCTGTACCAACAAGCTCTGTTTTAAACTGTTCCTGTTGTCTAATAAACCTCTGTTTCACTGGCTGGCCGAGAGTCACATCTGACTGCAAAGTTGGGGTGCAAGACCCATGGGCTTCCCCAGGACCCTGTCTGAGTGGTTTCGCTGTGGGAAGCATACGGAGGGGCAGAGGATGCTGAATGCTCCAAGGTCAGACCCAGTAAGGTGGAAGCTGTGTGTGTTTCTTGCCCTGGAGACAGTCTGCTCACGGAGAGGAGGCTTCACTAGAGTCCTGACTGGCTTCATAGGGAGCAGTTCCAGAGCATCGCCCAGGGACTCTGTGACAAGGAGACACGGAGTCCCCGGGGTGATGGTCTGGAACTGCTCCCTGTGAAGCCAGCCGGGACTCTGGGGGGAAGCTTCCTCTCTGTGAACAGACTGTCTCCAAGGCTAGGAGCTTCACAGCTTCCAGCTTCCATCTTCCCGGGTCTGACCTCGGAGCATTCAGCACCTTCTGACCCTCCGTGTGCTTCCCCCAGTGAGCCCGCCCAGGCAGAGTCCTGGGGAACCCTGTGGATCCTGCACTCAAACTCCACAGTCAGACGTGACTCTCAGCCAGCCAGTAAAACAGAGGTTTATTAGATGACAGGAGCATGATCTATGTAGAGCAAACGTGACCCCCTCCGCTGGGTCCATTTTGGGGGCCAAAGAGCCAGGCAGCCTGCCTGGAGTTTCTTTCCTGTTCTCAGCCAGATCCAGACTGAAATCTCACCTCTCTAGCCCCTCCCCTGCTTTTCTTTTGTGTCTTGGGCAGAAGGTATCACCTCCTCCCTCCCCGACCTGGGGTCAAGTTACAGCCTTAGGTATGGACCTCCCCATACAATAGTCTAGGGGTCAGCAACCTTTGAGAAGTGATGTACCAAGTCTTCATTTATTCATTCTAATTGAAGGTTCCGTGTGCCAGTAATACATTTTAACGTTTTTAGAAGGTCTCTTTCTATAAGTCTATGATGTATAAACTATTGTTCTATGTAAAGTAAATAAGGTTTTAAAATGTTTAAGAAGCTTCATTTAAAATTAAATTAAAACGCAAAACCCCCTGGACCGGTGGCCAGGACCAGGCAGTGTGAGTGCCACTGAAAATCAGCTCATGTGCCGCCTTTGGCACCCGTGCCATAGGTTGCCTACCCCTGCAATAGTCTGAGGAATCGTTAAGAACATTCCTACTCCATCACACAAGGCCATGCAGGGGAAGCTGCTTCTGCCAATATGGACTCTAGGACGGTCATATTTGGTTGAACGTATTCCTGGAGGTTTCATCACATGATGTAATATTTAATTAAAGATTCATTTTTAATTCCTGGAGACTCCAGGACAATCCTGGAGGGTTGGCAACCCTTCTGGATGCTAACATGGGCTTGGCTTTTCCATGCTAATCCAGCTCTCCAGCACAATATTCACAGGACTGCAAAACACTCCCTGGGACAGGCTGGGCGGTGTCACTGTATTCCCCTGGGGGAATCGCTTCTTGGAGGGGGCCATGTCTCTAAACAGTCTGGAACTCAGCTGGGCTGGTGCGGAGAGACAGGAACCAAAGGCCCAGCCTTGGGGCCAGAGCTCAGCCTGGTAAAGCTAAATCACAGGGGCAGAGCACACACTCTGGAGCTCCATGATGGCAACGTACGCCCATGGCCTCCTCTCTGGCACCGCAGCCCTGTTTGACCCCGTACCCTCCCCTCACCCCAGCCCCCAACAGACCCCCCACGCACCCCTCCCTCGCCCCAGCCCTGTGTGACCCTTCACCCTCCCTTCACCCCAGCCCCCAATAGACCCCACACACACCCCTCCCTCACCTCAGCACTACGTGACCCCGCACCCCTCCCTCGCCCCAGCCCTGCGTGACCTCGCACCCACCCCCCATGCTCTGCGCTGCGCCCCCATGCTCTGCGATGGCCTTGGAGAAGCAGGGTTTAATTTGGAGGGGCTCATTCGGGAGGGTTCTGTCCCAGGCCATCAGACTGAGGGATATGTGGCAATGCAGCTCCAGCTTTCCCTGGCTTGTGGCAGCTTGCTCAAGACAGGCCTCAGTGAGGTCTCCCCGGCAGCACCCTGCCAGTGAGAGCCAACATGAGAAGAGACAGAAACAAGCAGCCCCAGGGGACAGGTTAGCAACAGGTAGCACTGCGTACCAGGGAGGGAGGGCAGTGCCCAGACGAGAGGTGCAGAAAAGAGAGCAGGAAAGGCTTGTCTCATCTACCGGGGACCTCAGGGCAGCTGCATTCCTTCATTATCCTAGGCCAGACTCTCCTCAGCTGTCTGCCTGCGGGCCCTTTGCCCCAGCCCGTCCTCCAACTGCGCCTGTCGCTTGCCTCCTCATAATTAAAGAGCCAGTGACCTTTGCCGGCTGCCTAAGCTGCTGGAACAAATGGCTGATAAACACCAGCTTGGGGCTGGCTCGGCGGCCCTGTGAATCCCTTTAATGAGACGTTTAGCATGGAGGCAGCAGGGCAGCAGCCAGCCAGGAATAGGGGGTTGTGGGGGAAGGGACTGGCTGGCCTACTCACCCCCCCAGTTGTGAGCTCTCCCCCCGCATTCCCCATGTCGGGCTGTGTGTTATGGTCCTGCCGCAGTGAGGTACCTCATACAGCTTAGCAATGCAGCAGCTAATTGCACCACTCCTCCTCCCCCACTCCCCGCGCCCCACCAGGCTGCCTAGCCAACTTAGTGCCACCCCATGTGCCCAGCCAGCCTAGTCCCCTCTCCGCCACCCCAGGTGCTCCAGCCACAGCAGCTTTCCTGAGTCCTCTTCACCTCCCCCACCGCTCCCCTCCACTGCCCCCATGTCACTAACTCGCCCCTGGCCCTGTATGTGGGCCCTGTGTCTCCCACCCTGCACTGCCATGCTCCCTCGGGGCTGTCCCATTCCCTGATCACCCCTTGCTCTCCCAGCCTAACAGCCGGCTCAGTCTTGTTGCACTCAGGGGCCAGTCACTCCAATGGGTGTGCACCTAGTTACACCAGGCCTGGGCTTGTCCTCCTTGTTGCCCCAGCCCTACCCACTCCTGCTGTCCCAGTGGCTGGAGTGGGGGAAATGTGTCTGTACCACAAGCTGAAGCATGCTTATGCTGAGTGGCTAATCCCATACATGGCTAGCCCATGCTAAAATCTGGGCAGCTCAGTTGGCTGCTTTCATGGTGACGTGACCCCTCTGACAAGACACGCCAGCCAGTGCCATGGTGGCAGGTGGAGATGGCACCAGTGCCACACTGTGACTGCTGGCTGGTGGAGTCCTGTGCCAGAGCTTTCAAACAGGCATTTCCAGGACTGGAGCACCTGGGAACACTGATGGGAGGGATGTTTTGCCATGGAACCTCCTGCTGTGTCCCCAGGTCAGGTCCCATCAGCACTGCCGCTGGCTGTATGAGACAGAAGGCTGGGATGTTCTCCCATTGGGGCACCCCCACAGGCGGGGTCTGGGCAGCTGTGGCTCACATGCTCTCTCCGTTCTTCTCTGCACTCAAGGCAGAGCACGGGGATGAAGTTCCACCCCTGCACTAGCTGCGGCAGGGGAAGAAGCAGGGAACAGTGATGGGCACAGAGTCCACAGAGAGCAGGCAAGGATCCGGAGCAGGGGTACTAGGCCCCAGGGTGGGAATGGGGGCAATCTGTGACCTGTTTGTATAAGTAGGGTCTGAATGAGCTCTCTCCTAGCTGGGGAGGGAGAGAGACTTCAGGAGCAAACTGTATTTACATGAACATATCTACCCTGCCTAGGTATCCAGCAGACAGGAGCTGTGTAACTCCAAGTGGTCATCTTTGGCTGATGTTGGGTTCACTTTAGTATGGAATTCAGGAGGAGTGAAATGTTGTTATCAATGTTGTTGTCTTTACTGTACGACTAAGAGGAGCAGAACTGTGCTGAGCCTGTTCCAAATGAAGGGCCACCTCACCTGAAAGGACCTTGTTAAGCCAGGGGCTCAAATTCCAGGCCCCTCTGAAAATAAGAGAGGTGTGGACAGGTCTCCCAGCCAGGAGGTGTGGACTCTCCCTAAGCGTTTAACCTGTTCCTCCCCATTGTTCAAAGACAGAGCTAAATAGGCCCCATTAGGAGCCTTTTATTATTTTAAGTGCTCTAAAGAATTGTCAATTGCTTCTGGTGCGACAGCATTTCAGCCCAGCCTCAGAGCTGACAATCACTAGGAATTGGGTGAAACCTTAAGAGACTGACTTGCAGTGATCACAGCAGAGGGGCAGATGGTAGAAGGTGACCAGTGAGTGGAACAGTGAGGGGCGCAGAACTAGCGGCCAGCAGGGTGGCTGAGCAATGAGGAACAGCAGCTGGCAGGGCGGCCGGCCAAAGCAAGTGCTCAGATAGTGCAGTAAGCAAGGTACCTTCTTCCCCAGGTGGGAGGTGAACTCATAAAGATGTACTTCTGAACCCTGGGTCCTCACTGACCAAGGACAACCACAGTCAGTGGGGTACAGTGAGGGGGCAGAGTAAAGGAACTTTTGGTTGTAGCACTCAAGAACATGAGGTGGAAAGCGCTGCCCCACACACTCTGGGGTGGGTGTTCTGTTCACAGTTTTATGATTCTGAATCCTGCTTGCGGCCTTTTCCCTAATTACTGTCAGGTGACTTCTTCCCTTTCATTAAAAGTTTCTTTTCTATGCTCAGACTTTGTACTTTCAAGTGGGGAAGTATTGCTTCTCAGAGGTGCTCTGGAGTGGTGTGACATTTTCCCAGGTTACTGAGTGGGGGTTTGAGCTGGTTCTGTGCTGTATTGTTGCAAAGGAATCCCTAGATATCAAACCTGGCCTGGATGCTGCCGGCTCCACCTGGCACAAAGGTTTTATTTGCTTTGTCCTCCTCCACTCCACATGCTCATTTGCACAGGGCATGCAACATGATGCAGGGAGATGCAGCCAGATCTTTGGGGCTAGGGAACATCCTGGGACCACACGGGGCAGCTTCTTTCCATAGGATTTGCTCCCATTACTTTCCTGTGGGCAGGAACCATGTCTCAGCCCAGGCACGGCAATGCACTGAAGCACTGGCAATGAAGAAGCTATTGTCAGCACCCTGTGGCATGAGCTTTGAGAAATTTCCTGAGTCAGGGTGCTAGCTGGCCAGCTGGCAGCTCCTGGCCTGCAGGCGCCCTGGGTCAGCTTTAGCACATGGTGATTTATTCCTTCAAAATAATAATAAATAAAATTGGCTAAGTGAGCATGAGCAATGGGCCATTCTGACCCAAATCAATAGGTGCCAGGCTGAACAATGTCTCAACTCGTACTAGTGCCAAATGAAGCTGTTTATTGAAACTTCCCTGAAAGCTGGAGAAGTCTGGGCAGGTGCAGAGGGGGGAGATGGATGAGTTGCTGAGGGGCCTCCACTGGGGATTTGTCTTGCTGTGACAGACAGATAAAAAAAGGCTCTTTCCCCGCATTGACTCTGGGAACTTTGGGAGTCAGAGCGAGGAGTGGGGGTGGAGACCCTATGTGGCTAGCTGGGCCTCACCACGCCCTGCACGCTGCTCCCAGGACAGCTCGCCTTCCTGCTACAGACATTCCCTGCATTCCCTGAAGCTCACATAGACCGTAGCCATGGCCTAGGTAAGACAGTGACCTCAAGAGCTGTCCCCCACCTTCTGTACAATTGAACAGAATTCCATAAAGATTTTCTTAACTCCAGGTTTGTTCAGGCTATTACAGGCTCTCACTGCCCATCTGTCCTGTCACACCCACCCACTCCTGGCCCCAGGGGCAGCTCCAGGCACCAGCACAGCAAGCTCGTGCCTGGAGTGGCAAACCTCAGGGGGCGGCCTGTCAGTCACCGTCAGGGCAGCAGTCAGGTAGCCTTCATCGGCGGTTTCTGAGGGAGGTCCGCTGATCCCGCGGCTTCGGCACACCCACCACCAAAATGCCACCAAATCGGAGGGACCATCAAACCTCCCACAGAAACCGCCAATGCCATCCCTTGTCCTCCCCTGTCTGAGGAGACTGTCCTAGCCATGGCCAGCTGACCTAGGGGGCTGCTACCTTGTGACAAGCAGGGAGAAGGGTGGACATGATCTCAAAAGTTTCACTGGAGTGGGAAGGCTTTTCTAAAGGGAGATATCTGGAGCTGTAACCTGAGATGAAAAGGGGGAGGGGAGTTGACACCTAGGGCCCAGGAAGTGAACAAAGGGAAGGGAGACGGCTGCAGGGTTTGGAGGGGAGTAGAAGCTGGCTGGGGAAGAGGAGGGAGCCCGGATTTGGGGTCTTATCTCCCTGTCCCCCAGCAGGACCTGACTTAGGGGTCCTGTTTGTACGGACAAGCTCTGAGTTGGATTGTGTTCCTGGCATCTCAAATAAACCTTCTGATCTACTGGCTGGCTAAAAATCACTGTGAAGTCCAGGAAGTGTGGGGTGTGGGAACGGGACTCCCCCACCCCCTGTGACAACTGGTGGCAGTGGTGGGATCTACTGCACCCTGTGAACGGCACTTCCTGCAGTAAGTGATTGGGGAGCAGTATAACGAAGGGGGCTTGACAGGAACCAGGTGTGCTGAAGATCCAGGGAGAAGCGGTTTCGGGGGGCGGAGGAGCTACGCTTAACCCCTGAGAGTGTGTGAACAGCGAGAAGGTCTGTTGCAGCAGCGGGGTCCCCTTGGGCACTGCGGAGAGCAGTCTTAGGGGTGAAGAGTGGCAGCTCGACCCTGGGAGAGTGGTGGTGAGAAGGGCTGACACACAAGAGGGTTCCTCCTGGAAACCGTGGGAAGCTGGGAGCACAGGCCTGCGAGTGGCCAGCAGAAAGATGTATGCCAAGCGCCTTAAGAGCAACCTGGTAGAGCTGTGCAAGCAGCGGGGACTGCGCATTGCGAGGCTGACCAAAGACAAGCTGGTTGCGCAGCTGGAGGAGAAGGATCGTGTGGATGCACCGAGCCCTGCCTCTGAGGGGAGCCGCCCGGCAGACAGAGCGCCAGCCCCGGTGCCTGACCTGATGGGGAGGGGGCAGACTGCTGCCAATGACATCCCGATGCCCCTCTCACCTATGCCTAGGGGCAGGGTTGGGGGAAGCCCCCCAAATACTGAGGGCACCCAGACCCCGGCAGCCAGCAGGGGATCCTCCCAGCGGGGTTCCCCAGCCCTGGAGCGGAGGCACTTTGGATATGACCGAGAGATGAGACTGAGAGTGTTGGAAGACCGAGAGAATCCGAGTCAGCATGAGAGGGAGGAGAAGGAAAAACAGCGGCAGCATGAGATGGAAGAGAGGGAAAAACAGCGGCAGCATGAGATGGAGCTGGCCAGGCTGAGGAGCAGTGAGGCCCCAGTTGCGGTGGGTGACGGGGGATCCAAGCCTGTGAGAAGGAGCTTTGATAAGGGCATCACAGCCTCGCGTAAGGAAGGGGAGGATATAGATGAATTCCTGACAGCCTTTGAGACGGCCTGTGAGGTGCGCAGGGTTGACCCTGCAGACAGGCTCTGGTGTCTCATACCCTTACTAGACCCCAAAGCCGTGGCGGTGTACAGCCGAATGGCAGCAGCAGAGAAAGAGAACTATGACCTGTTCAAAAAGGCCCTGCTACACGAGTTTGGGCTGACTCCCGAGATGTACCGGGAAAGTTTCTGGAGGCAGGATAAAACCCCTGAGGGCACATATCTAGAACTGGCCATTCGCATGGAGGGGTATGCCCGCAGATGGGCAGATGTGGCCCAGACGAAGGAGGACCTGGTTAAAATGATTGTGCTGGAGCAACTGTAGAAGCGGTGCCCATCCAACCTAAGGCTGTGGTCGGAGGAACAGAAGCCAGAGAACCCGCAACATGCCGGACGGCTGGCCAACGAGTTTATGAAGAGCCGGCCAAGAGGTGGCTGGGAGGAGTCCCAAAGGAACAGACCCACCACAATGCAGTGAGAGAGTCACCACAGGATCTCCCAAAGGGGGAATATGGAGAACCCCGGCAAAAGGGGAATGTCCAGCATCAGGACCGACCGTCCCTCTCGAGGGGACCCATGGGACATGAGCTGCTATAATTGTGGCCGGGGAGGCCACATAATGGCCCAGTGCCCCAAGCTCAAGGACAGCCTGAGCAGACCGAACCCCCACAGGGTTAACTGGGTACGGACCCAGCCCGACGAGGGGCAGACTGCCCAGGTAAGGGGGACTGGCAGTTTAGCACCTGCTCAGGAAGGAGGAGGGCCCCAGACCAGCTCCTCTGGGGGGCTGGACACTCAAGACTCTAGGTTCTCAGTTTACAGGGTGGACGCAGGGCTGTCCCTGCGGAGCGAGTGCCTTGTTCCCCTGGAGGTGGACAGAAGAAAGGTCTATGGATACTGGGATATGGGTTCTGAGGTGACACTGGCCCAGCCCAAAGTGGTGGCCCCAGATCGGATGGTGCCCAACACCTACCTGACCCTGATGGGGGTGGGTGGGACCCCGTTTAAGGTGCCCGTGGCAAGGGTGCATCTAAAGTGAGGGAACAAGGAGGGTCCCAAGGACGTGGGGGTGCACCCTCATTTGCCCACGGAGGTGTTGATGGGCGGGGACCTAGAGAACTGGCCAAGCAAACCCCCGGGGGCCCTGGTCATGACCCGTAGCCAGAGCCGGCGAGGGGCACTGCACCCTGACCATGGAGAGGGTACCACACCGGGGGTGCAGGACCCTGCCCCAGCCGGGAGGGGCGGGGTCCAGGGACCGGGCTCAACGAGGCTGCGGCCTCAGACTCAGCAAGCACAAGGGAGCCGGACCCCGTCCCTTCCCCAGCCGCTGAGTTGCAGGACGAGTTGCAGAGAGATCCCTCCTTGCGGAAGTTCAGGGACCTGGCCGGCCTTAGCGAGGTACGAACCATGGGGAGAGGTTGCCAGGAGAGGTTCCTGTGAGAGAAGGGGTTCTTGTACCGAGAATGGGCTCCCCCCAGGGAAGTGGAGTCATGGGGGATCAGAAGACAGCTGGTGGGCCCCCAGAAGTATCACCGCAAGTTACTGTACCTGGCCCATGACATCCCTCTCGCAGGGCACCAGGGAATCCGACGCACCAGGCAGAGGCTGCTACAGAACTTTTACTGGCCTGGGGTCTTTACAGCAGTCAGACAGTACTGCCGATCCTGTGACCCCTGCCAGCGGGTGGGGAAGGCCCGGGACAAAGGGAAAGCAGCTTTGAGGCCTTTGCCCATCATAGAGAAGCCTTTCCAGAAGGTGGCTATGGACATAGTGGAGCCTCTCAGCAAGACAACCGGGTCGGGGAAGAAATACTTTCTGGTGGTGGTGGATTTTGCCCACTACATTCTGGTGGTAGTGCCCCATCATCCATCGAAGCAGACACTGTGGCAGACGCGGTGCTGACCATTTTCAGCCGAGTGGGGTTCCCCAAGGAAGTCCTGACAGATCAAGGGTCCAACTTCATGTCGGCCCTGCACCGGGGCTTGTGGGAGAAATGTGGGGTCCGACACAGCTGGACCACAACATATCACCCCCAGTCCAACGGGCTGGTGGAGAGGTTCAATGGGATGCTAAAGATGATGCTGAAAACCTTTATGATCCAGCACCTACAGGACTGGGAGAAGTACTTACCTCACCTGCTGTTCACGTATCGGGAGGTGCCCCAGGAGTCTACCGGATTTTCACCTTTCGAACTGCTATATGGATCGAGGGTAAGGGGGCCCCTGGACCTGATGAGAGACAAATGGGAGGGGGAGGCCGCTCGCAAGGGAGAATCGGTGGTGGAGTATGTCTTGACCTTCCGAGAGAGACTTGCGGAGCTCATGGGCCTGGCCAGGGAAAATCTGGCCAGAGCCCAGAGGAAGCAGAAGGTCTGGTATGACCACATGGCACGGGCCTGCGCCTATGCCACCGGGGACCAGGTGATGGCTCTCATCCCCGGAAGGAAAAACAAGCTCCAGGTCGCCTGGGAAGGCCCTTTTAAAGTTGTCAAGCAACTAAATGAGGTAAATTATGTGGTGGAGCTGTCTAACCGGGTGCACCATCGCCGGGTGTACCATTTGAATATGATGAAGCCATATTATGACAGAGGGAATATGGTGTTGGCCGTGTGTGGACATTGGGAGGAGCAGGGAACTGATCCTCTCGTAGATCTATTGCCTGGGACAGGAGTGGGCTCCCTCCTGGACATAATCCCTCTCTCGGATCGGCTAACCCCTGCCCAGCAAGCTGAGATCAGAGGGGTGCTACAACTGTACCAGCAGCTGTTTTCCAACCAGCCTGGACGCACTAATCTGACTGTCCACCGGGTGCAGACAGGATCGCACCCCCCCATAAGATGCTCCCCCTTCCGAGTCACAGGGAACACTGCCAAGGACCTGGAGAAGGAGGTCAATGACATGCTGGCCTGGGGGTGATCCAGCCATCTTCCAGCCCTTGGGCCTCACCAGTGGTGCAGGTCCCCAAAAAGGACGGGTCGATCCGGTTTTGTGTGGACTATCGAAAGCTCAGTGCCGTCACTGTGTCTGATGCCTACCCCATGCCCAGGCCTGATGAGCTCCTAGACAAGTTTGGGGGAGCGCGGTTCCTTACCACTATGGATCTTACAAAGGGTTACTGGCAGGTGCCACTAGATGCAGATGCCAGGCTGAAATCTGCCTTTATCACCCCTCTGGGGCTCTATGAGTTCCTGACCCTGCCTTTTGACCTCAAAGGGGCGCCAGCCACCTTCCAGCGCCTGGTAGACCAGCTCCTGAAGGGGATGGAGAGTTTTGCCGTGGCATATATTGATAACATCTGTGTCTTTAGCCAGACCTGGGATGACCATATGGCCCAGGTTAGACAAGTGCTGGACCGACTCCAGAAGGCTGGGTTGACCATAAAGGCAGAGAAGTGCAAGGTGGGGATGGCTAAAGTGTCCTACCTGGGACACCGGGTGGGGAGCGGCCGCCTAAAGCCCGAACCAGCCAAGGTGGAGGCAATCAGAGACTGGCCCGCGCCCCAGACTAAAAAGCAGGTCCAAGCCTTCATCGGGATGGCAGGGTACTATCGAAGGTTTGTGCCCCACTTTAGTGCCGTAGCTGCCCCCATCACTGAGCTATGCCAAAAGGGGAAACCAGACACGGTGGTCTGGACCGAGCAGTGCCAGAGGGCTCTCTGTGTGCTGAAGGAGGCTCTCGTCAGCGGCCCGGTTCTGGCAAACCTGGACTTTGACAAGCCATTTGTGGTATTCACCGACGCCTCAGACGTGGGGCTGGGGGCGGTGTTAATTCAGGAGGATGAAAAGGGGGAGAGACACCCCATCGTGTACCTGAGCAAGAAGTTGCTCCCCCGGGAGCAGAACTACGCGGCCATCGAGAAGGCATGCCTGGCCATGGTGTGGGCCCTCAAAAAACTACAACCGTACCTATTTGAAAGACACTTCACCGTGTACACCGACCACTCCCCCCTGACCTGGCTGCACCAGATGAAAGGGGCCAACGCCAAGCTCCTGAGGTGGAGTCTGCTCCTGCAGGATTATGACATGGACGTGGTCCATGTGAAGGGAAGTGCCAACATGATAGCGGATGCATTGTCCCGGAGAGGGGGCCCTAAACTTCCCCAGGTCGCTGGTCAGAGTGACCCCGCTCAGTTCAGTCTGGAAGTGGGGGGTAATGTGACAAGCAGGGAGAAGGGTGGACATGATCTCAAAAGTTTCACTGGAGTGGGGAGGCTTTCCTGAAGGGAGATATCTGGAGCTGTAACCTGAGATGAAAAGGGGGAGGGGAGTTGACACCTACCCGGGAAGTGAACAAAGGAAGGCAGACAGGTGAAGGGATTGAAGTCAGGTAGAAGCTGTCTGGGAAAGAGGTGGGGAGCCCGGATTCGGGGTCTTATCTCCCTGCCCCCCAGAAGGGCCTGACTAAGGGAGCCTGTTTGTACTGACAAGCTCGGAGTTGGATTGTGTTCCTGGCATCTCCAATAAACCTTCTGATCTACTGGCTGGCTAAGAATCACTGGGAATCCCAGGAAGTGTGTTGAGGGGAACGGGACTCCCCCACCACCATTGACATACCTCTCCACATCTTGCGGCTCCATGGGCATCACAGATGATCATCTAGGGATGAGGAGCGCAGCTGCAGCACTGAGCGGATGGAGCCAGGGATCTGGTGGGGAGGAAGGCAAACCGGGTATTTACAACACTTCCTCCCCTTCCTGAGCAGTGCTGTGCTGGGATCAGGCAGCTCGGAGATCCACTCCAGCCCCAGAGGCCTAAGGCAGGTGCTGCTAGCACCCAGATGCTGCCATGACTGGCTCTTTCCACATCCTGAGATCTCCATCTCCAGCCACAGCCTAGGCTGCGCAGAGCTCTCCTCCGCTGGTGGCTCCAGTGCAGTTCGAGGACTGCTGGGGCCCACATGAGGTGTGGTGCAAGCTGTGTTACACCCGTGTACGTCTGTAACCACGCTGGCGACAGCCCTAGACATGCCACAAGCCCCTGCTGCTAAAGACTCTGTCACCCTGCCCTGCCCCACCGCCCTCGCGCCAGCCATCAGGCCATCAAATTACCCCCTTGTGGGAGTCACCATGGGAGTTTCTGCCCGTCATGGGCCCCGGCTCTGGTGCTCTGGCAGCTTTGGGGCTGGGGGTAGGGGTCAGTCCCATGGCAGGGGGCAGGAGCCATGGGGGTTTCCAGGACTGGGGGCTATGGAGGGAAGGAGCAGTTTGTGACATGAAGAGGGGAGACGACCTGATTTCCGAAGGGCCCAAGGTTATATTCCTCAGCATGTGGCACTGGCACATGGGCTGTAAACAACACCTGGCACTGCGGCCAGCCCCTGCTGGGTGGAGCCCGAGCCAGCAGCACCCTGGGCTACAGGTTGGCCAGAACAGTCCACCCTCTGCCCAGGTGGATTGACACAGGCGGCTTGCCAGCTGTGCTGTGGGCATCATGAATGGATAGTAGTCCTCTCTCTCAGCCCCAGAGACCTGCTCCCAGCACCGGGCACGTCACACAGGCAGCTCAGCACTGCTCGGCCCACCTCCCATGCTCTCTGAGCAGGGATCATGCTGTGAACCCCAACACATTTGGGAATGCCTCTGACTGGCTTTGCTGGCTCCCCAGGGAAGCCATAAGCCGTCTGTGCCAACATCCACCCACACTCCAGCATAGCCCTCAGAACAGACCAACTGGCAGGAGAAAGCCAGGCCCCTGGGGCCCCCATTCAGCAGCCAGAAGGGAGACTCCAGGGAACCTGGCTTGAAGAGAGACATCCCAGCCAGAATAGAGATGAGCTTCTACAGCACCTCCTGTGCCAAGGAACAGGGACCTGCTGGAGCAGCCCAGTCCTTGGCATCCTGCTGCTGGCTGGGGTGACACCCCCAAAAGGTGCTGGCTCTGGCTCTGAGTGCTCCAGCTGGAGGGCAGGCAGTGGGCAGAGGTCGAGGACAGCACTCATCTCATGCCTTTAAATAAAACATGAATTAGGTGCCACTACACATTGGATTCACTTCCCCAGTGGCAGAAAATCAAAGGCTTTCCCCCTCCTTCCCAGACATCCATTCCTGATTGATCTGGAGGCCATGGAGCTGGCGCAAGGGAAGGAGTCTGTACACACTGCAACAGCTCTTTAATTTCTTAATTTAATATCTGACACGTAAAGATTCTCATTAAGCCAGTCAATGAAGCCTGGAAATACAATTTTTGTGCAAACTGGCGCTATCATAACTTACACGAAACTTCAGCTGGTGCCCTGTAAGCAGTGTGATTAAATCCATTCATCTTCCCTGTCAGCCACCCACTCCTGCACCTCAGCACAGGGCTGTCCTGGCACCCACTGGCTGATTCAGCACCGCGCCAAAGGCCAGGGGAGCCCTGTGTTGGCTCAAAGTGCCTCCACCAACCTTGGGATGGAATCGCAGCTTTGCAACTGAGGAGTGAGCTGAGATGGAGCAACCTTTAACAGAGTACCCAGGTAAAGGCACCCACGCGCTCTGGTTACGGTTGGCATCTGGGTGCCCCTCACCCAGCCTGGCCCTCACATGTGTCATCAGCAGCACAAGGTTTCTTGGCTTCCAGGTGCCAGCATGGACATACATGGGTGTCCCCCACACAGCAGCTCCACGGTGCAGTCACTCCCCACTCCACTGAACAGAGCCTGGGGAGGACAGGGATGGCGGTACGACTTGTGCCCAATGTTGAAAGCACCCAAGTGGAGGGCAGCATGCGGCTGGCTGAAGGGCACAAATGCTGCTGCCAGACCGTGAGACAACAGCCTGATCCCGCGCAGGGGAGGGGCTCTAGCCAGGCTCCAAGCTGGTGCGCAGTGCTTGGGGAAGGGCCTTTGCAGGCGACCATCCCACACACGGAGTTTTCCCACCTGGGCATGCACGGGAGGAGAACTTTCCAAAGACACTAATTAGGCAAATTAATTCCTATTGAGCCTCAGCGCTTCTCTGCCTTAGAAAAAGCTGCTTATGGCAGTGCTGATTAAATCCCAACTATCAAGGCAAGGATTAGAGCTGAGAAAATTCCTTTGGAGGGCACCCCCTGCCAGGCAGAAGCCAATGCCAGAGCCCTCCCCAGGGAAAGAGCCCGACCCCAGGGACACTGGCTCTGCATTTCTCTCTCCAGCTTGCTTGGATGAGCTATGCTGTGGCGTCTTGGCTCCCTGCATGCACAGCCTGGGGGGTAGCCTCCCTGCAGCTCCCAGCGCAGGAGAAGGCTTTTGGCTGAGCAGAAGCTCTTGGCATTATGCTGCGGGAGAGCCGCTGGCTGGATTGTGGCCATGTGGGCTGACTCACGACACAGGAGTGGCAGCCTTGCAGAGCTGCTCCCCAGTGGCTGGTTAGGGCTGCCCTGGAGCTGCCATCAGGGGCCACCAGCGATTAGACAGACAGGCCGATGGACAGACACAGAGATAAACACCTCACCTGGTGGGCGGGAAACGCTGGGGATTAGGGGATTAGAGGATTAGCAGCTCTTGAACCTCTGTGGAGTGAAAACAACAGAGCACTGGGAGGGCAGAAGAGAGAGGTGATGGCTGACGCTTTCTCCCCCACACCCAGGGGGCATGCAGACAAGGTGGCAAGCAGGCTGGGGGGAGTTGCTAGTCTCCGGGGCAGGCAGCACCCCCTGGACTGGCAGAGTCTGGCATTCCCTGCATTCACACTCCACTGATGGTTTATTCCACAGAGGCATATTAGCCAGCCGCAATTCACCAGCCGCCCAGTCAGGGCAGTGCCAATACCAGGAGATGGGCATGACCAGCCACAGAGCAGGCCTGACATGACAGGCTGAAAGCCCTTTGTCCAAATGACCCAGGGAGCCCAGCCGGGTAATGACACATTTGACAGAGAGCAGGGCCAGGCTGCCTGCCAGGGGAGGGCAAGTTATGGGGAGCAGCTGGCATGACCTGGCTTGCAGGCAGTGCCTCCAGCCATTTGACCCAGCCACGTGCCTGAGAAGGGCCTGGCATCCTCCGTGGGAGAGACGTGTCTGCCCTTGCTACATGCTCACATCCACCATGGGCAGTGCAACAATCTCCCCTTCCATATCATTGTTTTGAAGTGGGGATGGTTCATCAACTCCACTGCCACTGGCCTCAAGTGGGCGTGCCAATGCCATTGTCTGTCCTGCTGTGGGCTGAGGAGACAGATGGCCTCTCCTAGGACACGGGACCCCTTCCTAGTGCGTGGAGCCAGGCCGAAGCCGGAGGCTTGGGAGCGATGGTTCCAGCTGCGGTTTCTGGCAGGGACTTGCCTGCATTGCTGCCAAGCCCCAGGACTGATCTCCACGTGTGTTTCTGAAGGGCTGCAGGACTGCATGCAGGGGAGCAGACAAGAAAAGCTAGGGCAGCAGAAAGGGGCCTTTGATGGGGACCCGGGATGGAGGGGAGCCAGTCCTTGCATTGCAGGAGCTCCTCTGCCTTGCCCCTCTGGGCCCTGCTGCACAGAGCAGTGGGTGCCTGGGGAACAAATGTGACCTGACCCCCCCACACCTCATGCACTCAGGGCTGGCAGGTTCAAAGTTGAAACCAGCAGACACCAAAGCTACTCCCTCGCTGAGCTTCCTTGTGTAACCCTTCTGCCCATCAGAGTTGGCAGCAACAAGGGCCGGGT
>ML677410.1:1538890-1594994 GCA_007922305.1 Dermatemys mawii
GGTGCATCTGAAGTGGGGGGACAAGGAGGGCCCCAAGGACGTGGGGGTGCATCCTCATTTGCCCACGGAGGTGTTGATTTGGGGGGACCTAGAGAATTGGCCAAGCAAACCCCCGAGCGCCCTGGTCGTGACCCATAGCCAGAGCCGGCGAGGGGCACTGCACCCTGACCATGGAGAGGGTACCACACCGAGGCTGCGGCCTCGAACTCAGCAAGCACGAGGGAGCCGGCCCCCTTTCCTTCCCCAGCCGCTGAGTTCCAGGCCGAGTTGCAGAGAGATCCCTCCTTGCGGAAGGTCAGGGACCTGGCCGGTCTTAGTGAGGTACGGACCATGGGGAGAGGCTGCCAGGAGAGCTTCCTGTGGGAGAAGGGGTTCTTGTACCGAGAATGGGCTCCCCCCAGGGAAGTGGAGTCATGGGGGGATCAGGAGACAGCTGGTGGTCCCCCAAAAGTATCGCCGCAAGTTACTGTACCTGGCCTATGACATCCCTCTCGCAGGGCACCAGAGAATCCGACGCACCGGGCAGAGGCTGCTACAGAACTTTTACTGGCCTGGGGTCTTTACAGCAGACAGACAGTACTGCCGATCCTGTGACCC
This sequence comes from Dermatemys mawii, assembly GCA_007922305.1. Taxonomy (NCBI): domain Eukaryota; kingdom Metazoa; phylum Chordata; order Testudines; family Dermatemydidae; genus Dermatemys; species Dermatemys mawii. The sequence continues at coordinate 1,539,488 of ML677410.1, forward strand.
CTGCCAGCGGGTTGGAAAGGCCCGGGACAAGGGGAAAGCGGCTTTGAGGCCTTTGCCCATCATAGAGGAGCCTTTCCAGAAGGTGGCTATGGACATAGTGGGGCCTCTCAGCAAGACGACCCGGTCGGAGAAGAAATACATTCTGGTGGTAGTAGATTTCGTCACCCGCTACCCGGAGGCAGTGCCCCTATCCTCCATTGAAGCAGACACTGTGGCTGACGCGCTGCTGACCATTTTCAGCCGAGTGGGGTTCCCCAAGGAAGTCTTGACAGACCAAGGGTCCAACTTCATGTCGGCCCTGCCCCAGGGCTTTTGGGAGAAATGTGGGGTCCAACACTGCTGGACCACAACATATCACCCCCAGTCCAACAGGCTGGTGGAGAGGTTCAATGGGACACTAAAGATTATGTTGAAAACCTTTATGAACCAGCACCCGCAGGACTGGGACAAGTACTTACCTCACCTGCTGTTCGCATACCGGGAGGTGCCCCAGGAGGCTACCGGATTTTCACCTTTCGAACTGCTATATGGACGGAGGGTAAAGGGGTCTCTGGACCTAATGAGAGACGAATGGGAGCGGGAGGCCGCTTCTGAGGGAGAATCGGTGGTGAAGTAAGTCCTGACCTTCCGAGAGACTTGCAGAGCTCATGGGCCTGGCCAGGGAAAATCTGGCCAGACCCCAGAGGAAGCAGAAGGTCTGGTATGACTGCACGGCGCGGGCCCGCACCTGCGTCACCGGGAATCAGGTGATGGTTCTCATCCCTGTGAGGAAAAACAAGCTCCAGGCCCCCTGGGAAGGCTCTTTTAAAGTTGTCAAGCAATTAAATGAGGTAAATTATGTGGTGGAACTGTCTAACCGGGCGCACCATCGCGGGGTGTACCATGTAAATATGATAAAGCCATATTATGACAGAGGGAACGTGGTGTTGGCCATGTGTGGACATTGGGAGGAGCAGGGAGCTGACCCTCTCATAGATCTATTGCCTGGGACAGGAGTGGGCTCCCTCCTGGACATAATCCCTCTCTCGGATCGGCTAACCCCTGCCCAGCAAGCTGAGATCAGAGGAGTGCTACAACTGTACCAGCAGCTGTTTTCCAACCAGCCTGGACGCACTAATCTGACTGTCCACCGCGTGCAGACGGGATCGCACCCCCCTATGCGATGCTCCCCTTTCCGAGTCACAGGGAACACTGCCAAGGACCTGGAGAAGGAGGTCAATGACATGCTGGCCCTGGGGGTGATCCAGCCATCTTCCAGCCCTTGGGCCTCACCAGTGGTGCTGGTCCCCAAGAAGGACGGCTCGATCCGGTTTTGTGTGGACTATCGAAAGCTCAATACCGTCACTGTGTCTGATGCCTACCCCATGCCCAGGCCTGATGAGCTCCTAGACAAGTTTTGGGGAGCGCGGTTCCTTACCACTATGGATCTTACAAAGGGTTACTGGCAGGTGCCACTAGATGCAGATGCCAGGCTGAAATCTGCCTTTATCACCCCTCTGGGGCTCTATGAGTTCCTGACCCTGCCTTTTGACCTCAAAGGGGCGCCAGCCACCTTCCAGCGCCTGGTAGACCAGCTCCTGAAGGGAATGGAGAGTTTTGCCGTGGTGTATATTGATGACATCTGTGTCTTTAGCCAGACCTGGGAGGACCATGTGTCCCACGTTAGACAAGTGCTGGACCGACTCCAGAAGGCTGGGCTGACCATAAAGGCAGAGAAGTGCAAGGTGGGAATGGCTAAAGTGTCCTACCTGGGACACCGGGTGGGGAGCGGCCGCCTAAAACCCGAACCAGCCAAGGTGGAGGCAATCAGAGACTGGCCCGCGCCCCAGACCAAAAAGCAGGTCCAAGCCTTCATTGGGATGGTGGGGTACTATCGAAGGTTTGTGCCCCACTTTAGTCCCATAGCTGCCCCCATCACTGAGCTATGCAAAAAGGGGAAACCAGACACAGTGGTCTGGACCGAGCAGTGCCAGAGCGCTCTCTGTGTGCTAAAGGAGGCTCTCGTCAGCAGCCTGGTTCTGGCAAACCCGGACTTTGACAAGCCGTTTGTGGTATTCACCGACGCCTCAGACGTGGGGCTGGGGGCGGTGTTAATGCAGGAGGATGAAAAGGGGGAGAGACACCCCATCATGTACCTGAGCAAGAAGTTGCTCCTTCGGGAGCAGAACTACGCGGCCATCGAGAAGGAATGCCTGGCCATGGTGTGGGCCCTCAAAAAACTACAACCATACCTATTTGAAAGACACTTCACCGTGTACACCGACCACTCTCCCCTGACCTGGCTGCACCAGATAAAAGGGGCCAACGCCAAGCTCCTGAGGTGGAGTCTGCTCCTGCAGGATTATGACATGGACGTGGTCCATGTGAAGGGAAGTGCCAACATGATAGCGGATGCATTGTCCCGGAAAGGGGGCCCTAAACTTCCCCAGGTCACTGGTCAGAGCGACCCCGCTCAGTTCAGTCTGGAAAGCGGGGGTGATGTGACAAGCAGGGAGGAGGTTTCACTCTTGAGGGGAAGCTGCTCTGAATGGGATACCTGGAGCTGTAACCTGAGATGAGAAGGGGGAGGGGAGATGACACCTAGGGCCCGGGGAAGTGAACAAAGGGAAGAGAGACAGCTGCAGGGTTTGGAGGGGAGTAGAAGCTGGCTGGGGAAGAGGAGGGAGCCCGGATTTGGGGTCTTATCTCCCTGCCCCCCAGAAGGGCCTGACTAAGGGGTTCTGTTTGTACTGACAAGCTCTGAGTTGGATTGTGTTCCTGGCATCTCAAATAAACCTTCTGATCCACTGGCTGGCTAAGAATCACTGTGAAGTCCAGGAAGTGGGGGGTGTGGGAACGGGACTCCCCCACCTCCTGTGACAGCCCTGCACGCAGAGTAGCCCTGGAACATGGCCCCACACAAATCTGCATGCAGCAGTCTTATCTTGACAGTATAGCTGACAAGCCCTCGCCCTCAGAGAGACCTGCACTCTCTATGGGGTGGAGCAGAGAAGAGTGCTTAGAAACTTTGGCATCTAGCTAGCAGAGGGGCTTGGAACATAGTGAGACCCAGGAGGAACAGATGTAATTAACGATGGTACTTACTTGGCCATCCAGGTGTTACTGTATGACTGTATTGGTTTAGTCAAGCAGGCAGGAAAAGCCGGGGTCCAGAGATACCACTTCTCAGCAAACTCTTGTGGGTTGTTAGAGGACAGTGCCAGGTCCGCACACACTGGAGATCAAAGGAACTGGAGCCAGAAATCCATGTGTCCCAAAAGAGGAGGGGGTTGTTCAGGGGAACCAGATGGAGCTATGGGCCCACTGGAGTGCCTGAGGGAGTCAGCCCTGCTAGCTTATCATCAGGACAAAAGGGCTTTCGGTATGATTTGCAGGCTGATGTTTTAAAATCCTTCTCTCTAATGCTTTGCTCCTCCTGCTAAAATGAATATGCCCTCAGCTTTAACCCCCGGGACACAGACACAGAGTGTAGAACTGCAGATGCCCAAACCTGGTCCAATGTGCAGGATACACAGGATGCTGTTGCCCAGGGCCCCAGCGAGAGCTCACCTCAGCTAACTCTGAACCCGCCAGAATGGCTGCTTGCTTTGCCCCAGAGGGAGTCTGCAGGGGGCCGGTTTGGGGTTGCCCCAGGAAGGTGTGACTGCTAAAGCAGGGCCTGGAGCAGGGGATGCCTTGTTCTCTCGGCAATCCCAAGTTTGTTAGGAGTAGAGCCACAAACACAGACACCCCACAATCAGCAGCAGCAGCCAGGGCCCCCACCCCCATGCTGGCAGGAGGCAGAGGCTGAGCGGGAGCCCTGTGGCCTCCTCTCTCCAGCTGGAAACAGATGTCCTGGTGAAGCAGCTCTGCTGCTGGGGCACAGCTACTGAGACTCACACAAGGCTAGGGGGGGAGAAATCTGGAGGTGGGAGCTGCTGGATGAGGGAGAAGAGGAGGGGGCTCTTGGGGAAGAAGGTGGATCAGCTGGGTGGGGGAGAGTGTTGGGGTGGGGGCGGAAGGCTGTGTCTATGGGGTGTGCCTATGGGTATGTGGGGGGATTTGGGGGAAGCTTCTCTCTCCTCACCTTTTGCCCTGCTCCACTCCTTGGAGATGGGGGAAGGAGGAGCCCCCGGCAGGAGCTGCTGCTGCCCAGCCAAACCTGTGGGGCTGTGGACAGGCATGATGGGGGTGGAGGAGTTGCTGGCAGTGCTGAGACCTCAAGTGCAGGACACTTGGTGACCTGGTGTCAGGGCCCTATGGGCCTGATCCTGTCACTGCTCCCTGTTTTCCTGGCAGCACCATGCATGCTCCTGTCATTGCCCCAAAGCCCTTATCCACTTCGGAGAACTGCCTCTGTAGCCCCTTCCTCTGCACCTAATCCCCCGGCCCTGGCCCCCTCAGCCCCTTCTCGGGACTACTTAGAAGCCTCTCAGAGGAGACTGCTCTGTGCTGCAGATTTCTCACCCCTCCCTGCCCCTTAGCTCCTTCCCAGGATCCCTTCCCCCTGCCCTTTGGAGCTCAGCCTGGGTGCTGAGCCCCACTCTGCCTGATCAGCCAGTGTCTCTGGAGCTGGAATTCCCTGTCTGTGAATCTCACTCCTGGGTCAAGGCTGCAAGGCCTCACCCTGGCAGCTAGAGCCCAGATGGCTCTTCCCCTCTGCTCCGCCAGGCGCGCTGTGTCTTGGGGGACAGTGCATGCACCAGGACACGTGCTTTATGGACAAACCAGCCCCAGCTTTGCTGGGGACTCCAACAGGATGTTTTCCATCCACCCCATCGCACTGCACGGCTCTCAAAGGCTCTCGAGGCCATGGAGGTGGGGGCACTGCCCAATGTCAGGCACTGGCCATTTGTATCCCACACTGCATGGGTGGCTCCTCAGGGACCCAAAGTACTGCTAGTCTGTGGTTCCTTAAAAGGTACGTCTACACTGCTGTTAGATGCCTGAAGCTGGCCTGTGCCGGCTGGCTGAGTTGGGATTTTGGGGGCTCAGGCTATAGGGCTGTTTCACTGCTGTGTAGCTGTTTGGGCATGGCTGGAGCCCGGTGTCACAGGGGGTGGGGGAGTCCCATTCCCACACCCCCCACTTCCTGGGATTCACAGTGATTTTTAGCCAGCCAGTAGATCAGAAGGTTTATTGGAGATGCCAGGAACACAATCCAACTCAGAGCTTGTCAGTACAAACAGGCCCCCTTAGTCAGGCCCTTCTTGGGGGCAGGGAGAAGAGACCCTGAATCCGGGCTCCCCACCTCTCTTTCCCAGACAGCTTCTACTTGTCTTCAATCCCTTCGCCAGTCTGCCTTCCTTTGTTCACTTCCCGGGCCGAAGGTGTCAACTCCCCTCCCCCCTCTCATCTCAGGTTACAGCTTCAGGTATCTCCCTTCAGAAAAGCCTTCCCCCTCCAGTGAAACTTTTAAGATCATGTCCACCCTTCTCCCTGCTTGTCACACCTGGGGTTTAGGACCCTGAGGGGTGGGAAGGTCTCAGAGCTCACGCTCAGGTGTCTACACTGCAATGAAACAGCCCCGCTGCAGAGCCCCACAAGCCCAAATGGCATGGGTCAGCCACAGGTGTCTAACTTCAGTGTAGAAGTACCCTCAGTGACTGCGCCCGCCTGACTCTTGGGTGTCTGTGAGCAGCGAGTGCCCTACACAGTCACTATGGGGCAGGACTGCATAGTTCTTTGGGGGCCCAGGGCAAAGTCTGAAACTCAGCCTTGTCACCCTTCCAGACATGTTACTCTAAAGCGGGGACTGGAGAATGAGCCTGCACCACGCTGCACTAACCCCACAGCAGTGCTGCAGCTCCTGTCCCAAGGTGCGGGGCCCAGTTCCCAACTTCAGGCCTTGCGACCTAGTGCCTGGGCACACCGTCACTCAGGTTTGGCCCGGCCACCCCTCCATCTTGCCAGAGGGGACAACTGGGCCAAACCTGAGTGGCGCTGCCACTCCACACACCAGATCACACCACCACTCAGTTTGGGGGGGCCTCTCAAACATGGGACCAAAGGCAAACCGCTCCTACCCCAGGCAGCCTGTTCAGAACACAGTAGCAGCCTCTCCAGGAGAGGCATATGGTTCCAGAGCTGGCTGGACCACCTGAGACTGACCAAAGGGCCCCACTGCCCTAGTGGCAGGACAGCAGTCACTCCAGGAGCTTAGCTCAGGGCGGGGGAGGGGGAAGAGAGGAAGTCTGTCTGGGAAAGAGGGAGTAACTTCCCCATGCCAAGGGAGGGAGCTTCTACCAACCACACCAGCTCTTGCACAGGAGGAAGGTGCTCTGAATGCTGACCAACCTAAGCCAAGCACTCTGGAAAGGAAGGAAGGGCCGTGAGAGCAGCAATCACGGGAGAGAAGCTTTTGTTCTATTTAGGAGGAAAAGGGAACTCAATGTACGACTGACCCAGGACCGGCCAAGCTAATGCGCCTGCAGAGAGGAGAGGCCAAGTCCCTCAGCAATCTGGAATCCAGCTAAAGAAAGAGGGTGTTCTGGAAACACTACACCTGGAGAACAGCCCATTTCTAGACTCCCCCGGTGTAGGGGACCAGCAGGTGAAGGCACTGCTGGGACGAAGGGCCCATGCAAGGTGGGCAGGCCCAAAGTGCAGAGCCCCAGGCAGCCCCACTACACAAATGTCTGCACTTCATACTTAACTCAGGCTCTAACCCAGATTTTAGTCCAACCACCCTCCAGATATCTGCCCAGAAAACCCTGAACTGGCTTTGGAGGAGCTTCAAGTGCAGGCTAGTGGCTGGCTGGGGATGGGTTAGAACCCAGGCTCTGCTTTAACTTGGGCTGAACCCGCCTATGAGTCAGGGAGGACGCAGGCTCCCCAGTCCAGGGCTCACAGCCCGCAAGACCTTCCCATAGTTCTCCCAATGGGCAGACAAGCTCCCTGCCATGGACACAACTGATGGGAACAGAATCCCTGTGTTTCCCAGCAAAGGGCCTTGGAATGACCCCAGATACAAGGGAAAGGCCAGTGCCAGTGGGGGCACAGTAATGCGGGCAGGGCTTTGCAGTGGGGTCTTCCACACCCAGCTCACACCAGCTGCCCAGCACCTGGGCTAGCAGTGTAGACATGGCCTCTCTTATAGAGACCCTTTGAAGAACATTTATCTGAGAGAGAGAGAGAGAGAGAGAGAGAGAGAGAGAGAGAGAAAGCCCTGGCTGTCCCGAGCACAGGACCTTCCTGACTCCATTGGGATCTCTGATACTTTGCTTTCCCTTCCCAGTGGCCTGGGATAGGAGAGGGGCTGTGGCCCCAGATGCCTGGCAGCTCCTGAGCCTCAGTGCAGCAGACTGGGACTGCCTCCTGGCCACTTCCCTCCTCACCTTATGGCGCCTCACACCCTGGGCTTTCCCTGGGCTAGTGCGGGTAAGCTAACAATCCTCCCCATTCGTCCTGCTGTCACTGGGCCCAGCCCTTGAGTGTGGCTTCTCTTGGGCTGCTGCAGGCACCATTGGGCTCTGCTTCCTTCTGCTCTTCATTAGGGTCTGCCGCCAACCCTAGGAGTGCTGCAGCTGGAGCCCCCAGGAGCTGGTCCAAGGCCTTTTGCACTACTGTGTTGTTGGTCTGCAATGACTGTTTGATATTGGTGTCCAGGAGAGGCCACTACTGGGCAGCCCAGCCTCCGAGGCAGAGCAGCTCCAAAGACCAGCCACAGCAGCAGATGCCTTGCCTCCTCAGCCACTTGCTCATCTCCTAGCCTGTAGGGACAAATCTCAAAGGAGGAAACTGGTCCCTTCCCGGCCCACTGGTGCTCTGCAGGGTGGCTGCCCAGATAGACCACACTCCCTGGCAGAAGGATTCCTGAAGGCAGTGAAGAAGTTGAAGGATGGTGGAGCCACATAGCCGGTTTATACCACATAGCCCTGCAGGGGTTAGGGTGGGGCAGCAGTGACCGACACCAATGCACAGCGCTCACTGTGTCCTTCTGAGCCTCATGCTGTGGGCATGGTGCTCCCAAGGGTGTACGCTGGCAGGTGCATCTCTGGAAACAACACAGTTACTGTGGGACGCAGCAGGGTTCCTTTCATCCTTCGGTATCAGTGGAGGAATCACACAGTTGCTTATTAGGAATTAGAACGGAGATGTTTTCATAGGTGCCTTTTTCTGTTAACAGCACTATCTTAATATTATGGGAGCAGTCATTCTACACAGATGTGTGTAGTGTGTTTCGAACATGCTGCACAAAGTAATTGTTAGTTGTCTTAGTGCTAATTGCTCAGAGAAAATCTTTAATGGTATGTTCAGTTGATCCAGTGTGGGTTTCATCTCGCGTACTCCTTCGAACATGTTCAACACTGTTCCGCCCTCCTTTGAATTGCTGGGGAATAGACAGAGGAGTGGAGGCTTGCCCGCACTTGGCCAGACACTGCAGGTGACAATTGGAAGTCAGAAGCAACATTTGCTTGTGTCTAATGGAAGTGGGAGTTGAAAGAGATGTCATTATTGGAAGGTAAATAATGCAGGAGCGGAGGAGGAGAAGGGAACTGGAAATAATCCCTGCTTAGCTGTCAAATCCTCTCCCTGGATCTCCATTGGTGAGTTATTAGCTGCTGGTGAAATGGGGGATTTTCTGATCAGGTCCCCGAATGGCAGAAGAAGCTGCCCATGGCTGCAGCTTAGGTCAGAGGCAGGCAGCCAGTTGGGCTGCTGAGCCATAACTCAGAGTGGACCCGGCCTGTGCTGTAGCAGCAAATTCCCACAGGCTGGGAGCTGAGCAGCTGGGTGACAGAACACAGTCAGGGTGCACTGCTGGTCTGCAGTGAGAGATGGGACAGTCAGCCAGCTGGGAGCCAGTCTCCCCTGTCTTGATCTACCATGGAACTGCTTATGCAGGCCTCACACACTAGAGGGGTCCATGCCCACTGGTGCTCCTGACCAGCCTGCAGGGAACCCACTGCTCAGTCCTGATCACTGGAGAGGGAGAGAGCCAAGGATACTTGCTGTTTCTCAGGAGCTTACAAAGAGGCCCTGAGATTGGTGAGTAGCCCTATGGGACCAGCCGCAATGAGCTGCCCAGCTCAGAGTAGGCAGAGGAAATGTGCTAGAGACCCTTCCTCCTGGCTGTCACTGCAGTGTCAGCATGGGGGAGGGGCAGTGAAAGGACTCTGGCAGGACTTGTCCTGGGTGCCCTCTCAGCAGGAGACAAAGTGCCCAGCCCATCTAAAGCAACCTGCTTAAAGCCAAGTCATTGCGGCCACCATTTTCTCCCCCCAAGACAATGGCCAGGTGCAGCAGTTAAATGGAGGCCTCAGCATGGAAATTCATGGGAGCAATCCAAAGATCTGGCCACCCTGCTCATTCCCTTGGGGTCGGCTGAGCAGTTGCCCTCTACACTACTCCCTGAGTGACAGCCCTGTGCCTGAGGAGCACTTGCACTGTGTACAGAAGCTAGTAAAGCCAGAGCTCCCTCCCCAGAAAGATGGCCCAGGACAGCCTCAGAGTGAGGGACTTGTTGAGCACTTGGAAGGACTTGCCCGTGAGGACTGAGCCAAGCCCAGTAGGCACTGGTAGGACTCTGTAACCAAGGGTCTAGAAAGGGCAATTCAGCCCAGACATGGGAGCTCCTCCTGTTGCCCCATATGGAGAGTAAGCCCCTAACCAGAGGCAGGACACTAGTGCTGGGTTAAGGAGAGTGGGTAGGCCTGAGTAGGCGACTCAGGGCCCGGACAAGAAAAGGAGGTTATGTTGCTGGGTGAGCGTGTGGAGAGCATGGCCAGCCAGCCACTGGAAAGGCTGATAAGTTTAGGTCCACAAGCCACAGTGCTGTCAGGCCTAGGTGAGGTGACCCAAAGGCATTGGGCTCAGGCACTGGATTGGGAGGATTTTACCAGACAGGAAACAACCCCATAGAGAGCCTGAGTGAGGCTGAGGAAGCTCGTGCCTTGTGATTCAGAAGGGGTGGGAAACGACAGCAGGACATGCCGAGCTCAGTGTAACTGAAGAGTCTCCAGCAGGAGGGAGAATCCTGTTGTCTTGGCTGCTCTGCCCCATGGAGTACTCAGCTCTGCACTGGTTTCTGGGCAGTGCACGGTTCCCCCAGAGCTGTGGCAGATCTAGGGTTCTAGGCCAGCAGGCCCCTGGGCTGGGAAAGCTTGTGCCACACTAGACCTAAGGGAGGGACACTGGCACCAGAGGCTTAAGGAGAAATAGCTTTGGCCACACCAGCCATTCCTATGCCCCGCTGAGCATGCCTAGACCCGTGGGTCAGTGGCTTGCATTGGGCCACCAGCACCACTCTGGCTAGAATGGAGAGAAATCATCTGTTTCCTGTGCCAGGAGACAGAGGGCTCGGAAGCCCCTCCGTGGGCGTGGGGGTCCAGAAGGTTCTGTGGCAGAGAACTACAGTGAGGTGAAGGGATAACTGTAGTGGGACAGGGTGTGGGCGGGCTGACTGGGGTGGGATGAGGTGAGAACAGCCCACCTCTGACCTTCCCAGCACAGTCAGCAAAAAGTGATCAGGCTTCGTTATAGGGCTGGCAACTTTCTAGTTGCACAAAACCAAACACTCTAGCCCTGCCCCTTCCCCAAGGCCCCACCCCTGCTCACTACCTTCCCCCTACCTCTGTAGCTTGCTCTCCCCAACCCTCACTCACACACTTTCACTGGGCTGGGGCAGGGAGCTGGGGTGTGGGATGGGGTGAGGGCTTGTAGTGGGGTGGTTGCCCCACTCCAGGTGAAAAGGGGTTAAAAAACAGCCCTTTGCAGGGCTGTGGCTAGGGAAAGGCAGCCCAGCAAAGGGCTGCAAGTGAAAGCAGCTGAGGCAGAGCAGCCACAACTGTGGCTGGGTCAATTAAAGCCCAGCTGGCCCTGATAAAAGGGCCCAGAGTTTAGTGTACAGAGAGACAGTCTCCTCTGACTACAGGGGCAGACAAGCCTGACTGCTGGGGGGGACTCTTGACATGGTACCTAGAGTGGGCTTGGGCTTGGGCTTGGGCTTGGGTGGGGTGGGGTGGGGTGGGGTGGGGGGGGCTAGGCAAGAGGAGCTGGGGAAGTTCTGACCTGGAAACCCCCAGGCTGCAGGGCCTAGGCGATGGCCCAACAAAGGGTTCTGGGGTTGCGGGGGGCAGCCCAGAGCTATAGAGGCAGCAGGCCAAACCCTCCTTGCTGGTGATGAGTGGCAATTATACTGCAGTCTGCCCTGGCAAATGGGGGTAAGTGGTGACTGGCAGTTGCCTAGACTGAGGCAAGGTGGGGATAGGGAGTGGGGGTTCCCTGGGGAGGGGAGACCCTGAGATTGTGGGGTACTGCAGTGGTGCAGCACTCTAGGGAAGAGGGCACTGGGGTCCAAGGAGGGACATGGGGCCAGTGGCAAGTGGGACATCAGCCTGCAGAGGGTGCTCCATAAGCTGGAAAGAGCTTATCCCTGGATGACCAGCAGGAGCTGCTGCAGGGGTGAGTTGCTGCTCTGCTACAAGGCTCCAGCTAGGGTTGCAGACTCCAGGGTGGGGCTGGGGATGAGGGGTTTGCAGGGGAGAGGGTGCTTCAGGTTTGGGGTTTTTTCAGGGTTAGGGCATGGGCTTACCTCGCCCAGTGGCACAGCATGGGGGCTAAGGCAGGCTGCCTGCCTGTGCTGTGCCCTGGCCAGAAGCGGCCAGCAGGTCTGGGTCCTAGACAGGAAGGCCAGGAGGTTCTGTGTGCTGCTCTTGCCTGCAGTTACCATCCCCCTGTCCCCACACACAGCTCCCATTGGCAGGGAACTGGTCAATGGGAGTGTGGAGCCAGTGCTTGGGTTGGGGGCAGAGTGTAGAGCCCTGTGGCCCCCCGCCTAAGAGCTGGACCTGCTGGCTGCTTCTGGAGCGCAGCACGGTGCCAGACAAGGCAGATAGGGACTAGCGCCCGCCTTAGCATCGCCACCCGTTGGCTGTGCTGACCAGAGCCGCCAGGGTCCCTTTTTGACTGGGTGTTCTAGCTGAAAACCAGACACTTGGTCACCCTTCTTCCTTATCAGCAAGCCCTGCCCTTGTGAGCCCCAGGCCTGCTCGGTCACAGAACACTGATCACAGGAAGATGCCCCAGTCTGATGTTTTGGGCACAGGCCAGCGAAGGCCACCAACCTGATGAACAGCAGAGGGTCTCAGTGCTGGGGCTGCGAGTCAGCTGTGTTGGACATGAAACCGGAGCACTGGGTCTCATGGTTCAGAGGGGAGGCTGTGGAGATCAATGGCAAACAGGAGTCACACACGGGGTGGGTGACGCTCTTCTGGAAAAAGGGATGTTGTTCTTGGTGGGAGTTTTTCTCTCAAAAATCAGTCTTTGTCCACAAATGAAGGTCTTTCTTGAAAGAAATGGTGTCACTTTCCATTTTTAAAATTTGTTATTGATGGATATGATCTGGGGGCAAAATAGTTTGGTAACAATCTTCAGTCAAATAAAACAAAACAGGAAAAATGAGAATTATTGAAAAACACCCCCAAAATAACATTGACATTTCTCTCAGCTTTAATCCCAGGTACACCACAGATTGCCCTGAGGGTGCCCAGGGACCATCACTTCCCAAGGCCTAGCCACATCTCTTCACAATGCTCATTTAACGCTTTCTGGCAGTAACCGCAAGTAGAACCCAATGATGGGGGGATGTTGTGTTTCCCCCTCTGTGCCCAATCTGATGTGACCTGGTTCCACAAGTTCCCCCCTATCCCTGTTCCAGCCACATCATGCGAGGCTGCAGAGGAGAGTGGGGGTGTTCCTACACCAGCACTCAGTGGCTGTGATGATAGCAGCAGCCGCAGACCTCTGTTGAGGGCTGCATGCAAAGGTAACAATTCTGAAAGTCCTCACTGTCCCTTCCAAAATGTTCAGGCTTAAGACATGTGGATTCCTGGAGCCCTGGCTCCTGTCGGAGCTTCCAGTTGTACATTGTCACAGATGCCCACCTGCTGTGACACTGGCATTCCTCACCCAGCTCCAGCTGCCTTTCTGATGCAGCCGAAGAATAGGCAGAGCTACCCTTGATTCAGACCCTAACTGCATTTCCAGACTTGCCAATGTCAGCGGGTCCTGGTTTTATTTGACTTCCACCCAAAATAGAGAATTTTCTGGCTCTCTCGTGTTTGGGTTTTTAAACTTCCAGTGTCTGTCAGAGCTTGGAGTATTTCCTGCCATCAGTGGCAGGACCAGCAGTTAACACTGCAGCAGAGTATGGGGCTGTTAGGGGCTCAGAATCTGGCCACGGGGCTGTACAATAGGGTTAGAGGTTGGGCTGAAGGAGAAGGCTCGGGTCAGCTGACAGTGCTGATATAGGAGGGAGTTAGGCTTGTGGGGTTAGCATTAGGGTTTGGGTTCTGGTTTGGCTTGGGGGAGTAGGGATTAGAGCTGGTGTGGTGCTAGGCTTAGCTTTTGGGGGGTTGGGTTAGGGTGCAAGGGTTCACATGTCCCTGTACGTAGCAAAGAGTCCTGTCCAAACCTGGAACCCTCATGTAGCCAGGAGGAGGGGTCGGGTCATGGTTTTAACCTGGAAGATGAAAAATGGCTTTTTCCCCTCCATTGGAATATTACAATGAGAAGTTCAATTGGCCCATAACGTCCCCATGCAGGCCAAAGGGCACATTGTTGTGTTAGTGGCCTGTTAGGTGAAACACAGAGCAGGATCCTAATGCTTCCCCAAATGTAGCAGTGATGCCCCTGCTGGACTCAAACACCCATATAGCCCAATAAGGACTCTGGGCACTTTGCAATTGGAAGAGAAAAAATATACCAGGGCCCCAATTCTTCTGACCCAGTTTCATTCAGTGCCAGGCATTCCCCCAGGAATATAACCCTCCCCCAACATTGCCAGGAGAGCTCTGTGCCAGGTTTGAATTATGGTCATCTGCATCCTAGACACACCATGACATGGAGACTGCACAGCTCTGCCTCTGGGTGTGTCATACCCCCCTACCCCATCCCACCACTTGGGCCAACCACACCAGAGCCATATGCTGGGCTTAGGGTTGCCAGGTTTTCAACTGGAATGCCCAGTTGAAAAGGGACCCTGGCAGCTCCGGTCAGCATTGCCGACCAGGCCGTTAAACATCCAGTCACAGGCTCAGCGGGGCTAAGGCAGACTCCCTGCATGCCGTGGCTCCACACAGCTCTTGGAAGCAGTGGCATGTGCCTTGTCTGGCTCCTACACGTATGGGCAACCAGGGATCTCCACATGCTGCTCCTGCCCTAAGCGCCAGCTCTGCAGCTCCCACTGGCCAGGAACCTGGGCCAATGGGAGCTGCAGGGGTGGTGCCCGCAAATGAAGCAGTGCGCAGAACTGCCTGACCGGAGAGGGGACATGCTGTTGCTTCCGGGAGTTGCTTAAGGTAAGCACCCCCCAGAACCTGTTCTCCTGCCCCCTTCCCACAGCATAACCTCCTGCCCTCCACAACCCTCAGTCCCACCCCAGAGCATCCTCCTGCATCTGAAACCTCTCATCCCCAGCCTCACCCCAGAGCCTGCACCCCAAGCTGGAGCCCTCATCCCCCTGTCATGCCCCAACCCCCCTGCCACAGTCCTGAACCCCTTCCTGCCCTCTGAACCTTTCAGCTCCAGCCCAGAGCCCCTGCATCCCAAATCCGTCAGACCCAGCCCCCTGCACCCCAATCTCCTGCCCCAGCCTGGTGAAAAATGAGCGAGTGAGTGGGGTTGGGGAGAGTGAGTGACAAGGGGTGGGAGAATGGAGTGAGCAGGGGCGTGGCCTTGGAGGAGGGGTGGGGCAAGCCCTGATCTGCCTCCTGCCCTCTTAACCCCTCAGTCCCCTCCCAGAGTGCCTCCTGCACCCCAAATTCCTCATCTCCAGCCCTACCCAGAGTCTGCATCCCCCGCCAGAGCCCTCACAACTCCTGAACTCCAATTCCCTCCTGCACCCTGAACCTCTCATTTCTGGCCACACTCCAGAATCCACACCCCCAGCCCAGAGCCCATACCCCAATCCCCTGTCTCAGCCTGGGGCTCCCTCCCATACTCCGAACCCTTTGGCTTCACCCCCTCAGCCCAAAACCCCCTGGCCCCATCTTAGATCCTGCACCTCCAGCCGAAGCCCTCACCCCCTCCTGCACCCCAATCCCCATAAGCCAGTCAGGTGAAAATAAGCAAGTCAGTGAGGGTGGGAGAGCAAGTGACAGAGGGAGGAGGGGATGGAGTGAGTGGGGGTTTGGGCCTCGGAGGAGGGTCTGGCAGGGGGCAGGGCACGGGTGTTTGGTTTTGTGTGAGTAGAAAGTTGACAACCCTAGCTGGGCTGGTAGGGGGTGACTCTGCTCTTCTTGTGGGGGCAGGCTGGGGGTCTGCTGCTCCCTGGTTCAGACAGGCCAGGGTTCATTCTGGGAAGGCTCCAACCTCCCCTCCCTGAGCAAGGAATGTTCGTGCACAAGTTCCTCATTGCCAGCAGTCCAGCTGAGGCCTCTGCACGCGGGGTCTCCAACACCACCCCAGCAGAGCTGTGATGGGGCCCTGGGATCCCCACCCCAGAGACCCTGGGTCTCTCATGTGCCTTAGCTGTGCAGGGCTGGCTTTAGGCACCAGCCTAGGAAGCATCTCTTGGGGTGGCACCCTGCAGGTGGCAGCATTCTATCCATTCTTAGGGTGGCACACTCTGCTCTGGCCGCAGTGGGTTTTTTTGTTTTTTGGGGGGGTTCTTTTGCTTTGGGGGGGGGGGCACTCCAGCCATTTTCTTTTTCTTGTTGTGGCAAAAAGGGTAGAGCTGACCCTGCCCCTGTGCAACGATTTGGGAATCTGGTAGCTACTATGAAGTTACTATGAATTGTGACTATGAAACTGCGACATCATGGCTACCTCTCTGTATGTGTATCCACTGTCCCTTCCCGCCCACCCGCAAGTCAGTCTTCCCCAGCCCGAGGACAATGGGAAAGGCCTTTGCTTTCACCATGGCAGTTATGCTAAAGAGCAACTGGAGCAAAGGGAGTGTATGGGGTTGGGCTGGGTTTGGAGCAGCGGAAAGTTCCCAAATGCAGCCCAGGAAAGCCGAGTGAGCTCAGTAAGGACACACCCGAACAGGAAAGGTTGGACAGAAGAGCAGGCCAGGCTTCAGAGGGAGAAGCCACCCAACATGGAGGGGCCTGCAGAAGGCAGGGGACATGGCTACCTTCCAGGCCATAGCTGGTCTCCAAGGTCTCCCCCAGGAAGCATGATCTAGAAAGGTTGGGGCATTGCATTCAAATGCTTGGTGTGCTCTGTGTGACTTGGGCTCATGTGTGCTGTAGCAGATAAGTGCAAAGAGCAATTATTATGTGGAAAGTGTCTCTCCCTGTGTTAAATCTTCACAACAAACATGGAGAGAGTTATCCTGAAATCCAGGGGGCTCACACCAGGGAGTCTGAAGGGTCAGCACTGAGCCCAAGGGCCAGGCAGCTGTTCGAACTCTCAGGGGGCAGTGCTAGGCAGCAGGTCTGCTCCCTGAAAGTGTGCCTGGGGACCCTGAGTGAGGGGCACTGCCGAAGCTCTATACAGGCCCTGGAGGCTTACACCACCTGTGGAGTTAATGGCTGGGTCCTTTCACAGCAGTCCAGTGGGTAGCCAGCAGGGGGGCCCACCTGAATCTGTGACCCCCTGTTCCCAAGAGGGTGGTGCTGGAGTGAGTGACCCCACGGAGGGGGGAGATGTTCCCTCTACTGCCCTTTTCCTCTGTGTGAAGCCAGCAGTTGCCTGTGCTCCAGATTCCTGCTCTGAGTCATCCCCGCCAGTGCCACTAAGCCCAGGTGTCAGAAACCAGGAGCGAGGCCCCCAAACCAGCTTAGCTGATGACAGCGTGCTCCCTGCACTGCACTGTAGAACTCGACGGGGGCAGGGAGCCAGGGCTGGAGTTCAGGGAGTGGAAGAAGCCAAAAGTGCAGGCTGGGTGGCTGGGCTGCTTGGAGGATAGATGAGTGCACACTCCTCCTTCCATGGCATGCACTGTGTAGGGGAAGAGAACCAAACAGCATTGTCACAGCAGAGATGATGGAGCTGGGCCACTCCCAGAGCACAACAGTGACACATTCCTCGCTGAGAGATTTTGTAGTGTTTTACATGACTACTGTGTGCATGCCTCAGTTTCCCTGTGTGCAGCATGTTTAACAAGGTGGTGGGTGAGGGTTGTTGCATTAGCCCAGGTGTGACCTCACCTAGCAGCCAGGACCTTGGACAATGGCCTGGAGATGAGGTACCCTGGACTTCAGAAAAGCACACTTTGACTCCCTCAGGGAAATGATGGGCAAGATCCTCTGGGAAAATAACATGAAGAGGAAAGCAGTCTAGGAGAGCTGGCTGTATTTTAAAGAATCCTTATTGAGGTTGCCAGGAACAAACCATCCCGATGTGTAGAAAGAATAGTAAATATGGCAAGCGACCAGCTTGGCTTAACTGTGAAATCCTTGCTGATATTAAATGCAAAAAAGAAGCTTACAAGAAGTGGAAGATTGGACAAATGACCAGGGAAGAGAATAAAAATATTACTCAGGCATGCAGGAGTGAAATCAGGAAGGCCAAATCACACTTGGAGTTGGAGTTAGCAAGGGATGTTAAGTGTAACAAGAAGGGTTTCTTCAGGTATGTTAGCAACAAGAAGAAAGTCAAGGAAAGTGTGGTCCCCTTAGTGAATGGGGGAGGCAGACTAGTGACAGAGGATGTGGAAATGTACTCAATGTTTTTTTTGCCTCTGTCTTCACAAACAAGGTCAGCCCCCAAACTACTGCACTGGGAAGCACAGGGAGGAGGTGACCAGCCCTCTGTGGAGAAAGAAGTGGTTCAGGACTATTTAGAAAAGCTGGATGAGCACAAGACTATGGGGCTGGATGCGCTGCATCCAAGGGTGCTAAAGGAGTTGGCGGACGTGATTGCAGAGCCATTGGCCATTATCTTTGAAAACTCATGGCAATTGGGGGAGGTTCCGGATGACTGGAAAAAGGCTAATGTTGTGCCCATCTTTAAAAAAGGGAAGAAAGAGGATCTGGGGAACTACAGGCCAGTCAGCCTCATCTCAGTCCCTGGAAAAAGCATGGAGCAGGGCCTCAAAGAATTAATTCTGAAGCACTTAGGGGAGAGGAAAGTGATCAGGAACAGTCAGCATGGATTCACCAAGGGCGAGTCATGCCTGACCAACCTAATTGCCTTCTATGCTGAGATAACTGGCTCTGTGGATGAGGGGAAAGCAGTGGATGTGTTATTCCTTGACTTTAGCAAAGCTTTTGATACGGTCTCCTACAGTATTCTTGCCAGCAAGTTAAAGAAGTATGGGCTGGATGAATGGACATATATGGTGGATAGAAAGCTGGCTGGATCATCGGGCTTAACGGGTAGTGATCAATGGCTCCATGTCTAGTTGGGAGCCCGTATCAAGTGGAGTGCCCCAAGGTTCTGTCCTGGGGTCGGTTTTATTCAATTTCTATGTCAATGATCTGGAGGATGGCGTGGACTGCACCCTCAGCAAGTTTGCAGATGACACTAAACTGGGAGGAATGGTAGATACGCTGGAGGGTGGGGATAAGATACAGAAGGACCTCGACAAATTAGAGGATTGGGCCAAAAGAAATATGATGAGGTTCAATAAGGGCAAGAGCAGAGTCCTGAACTTAGGACGGAAGAATCCCATGCACAGCTACAGACTAGGGACCGAATGGTTAGGCAGCAGTTCTGCAGAAAAGGACCTAGGAGTTACAGTGGACGAGAAGCTGGACTTGAGCCAACAGTGTGCCCTTGTCAAGAAGGCTAATGGCATTTTGGGCTGCATAATTAGGGGCATTGGCAGCAGATCAAGGGATATGATTGTTCCCCTCTATTCGACATTGGTGAGACCTCATCTGGAGTATTGTGTCCAGTTTTGGGGCACACACTACAAGAAAGATGTGGGAAAATTGGAAAGAGTCCAGAAGAGGGCAACAAAAATGATTAGGGAGCTGGAGCACATGACTTATGAGGAGAGACTGAGAGAACTGGGATTGTTTAGCCTGCAGAAGAGAAGAATGGGGGGGGGGGATTTAATAGCTGCTTTCAACTACCTGAAAGGGGGTTCCAAAAGGGATGGATCTAGACTGTACTCCCTGATAGCAGATGACAGAACCAGGAGTAATGGTCTCAAGTTGCAGTTGGGAAGGTTTAGGTTGGATATTAGGAGAAGCTTTTTCACAAGGAGGTGGTGAAGCACTGGAATGGGTTATCTAGGGAGGTAGTGGAATCTCCTTCCTTAGAGGTTTTTAAGATCAGTCTTAACAAAGCCCTGGCTGGGATGATTTAGTTGGGGTTGGTCCTGCTTTGAGCAGGGGGTTGGACTAGGTAACCTCCTGAGGTCCTTCCAACCCTGATATTTTATTATTCTACCCTAGCAACTGATAACCTGGTGACTGAGAGGCCCAGCCTGGCTCAGAAGCCAGTTGGTTCTGGCCACTGAGAGGACAAAGGGCTGAGGAGGGAGGACCCCGGTGACCTGACCAGCCAGTTCCAACCAGAGAGGGAACAAACATGTTTCCCTGGGATAGAAGACAAAGGAAAGGGGAGGAGCTGTTGAGGGAGGTGCTATAGGATGATTAGCTGGAAGAAGGGGGCTTCTGGACTGGGGAGAGAGAGCAGCCAAAACCCACCTGGGTACAGGAGAGACCTAGATTTACTGCGCTGAGGGTTGCTAGGCCTGAGGGCCCTGAAAACCACCTGTGCTAGGTTCAAACGTTCAATGAACCCTTCTGTTATATACCAGAGATCAGGGTGGCATTGCTCCTTCTGGGTGTGGAGGCCAAAGTGAATGGACTCCCTGAGGGGGTGCATGGCAAGAGACAGGTGTGCAGAAAGCTCAGAGATACAGTCCCTGTGGGTAGTGAGGCCAGAGGGCCTAACCCTGGCAAGAGAATGCAACCTTCATGGAAGGTTGTCAAGCCAAAGGACCGTTACTCCTAAGGGGCCGTACGGAGGCGAGAGAGAATGAGTCTGTGACACCTGCATCGTGAGAACTTCCAACCACCAGCTGCAGGCCTGAGGGAATTAACACTGCAGCAGAGTACAGGGCTCTTGCTGCAGAAATTGTCCCACAGAGCTGTGGTGAGCACTGGACCCTAAATAACACCTGCCCTACCTCACAGGGGTGTCATGCAGGTACAGTCACTTACCTCTAGGGGGCAGTGTTGCCTAGTGCACGGTGTGCTGGCGTGGGACTAAGGGGACTTTGGTTCTATTCCCAGCTCTGGTGAAGGGCTGTTCTGTGACCTTAGGCGAGTCTTCCTCAGTTTCCCCATTGATGACTATGGCTAGTGATACTGACTTCCTTTGAGATCTCCCGATGAAAACACTATTGTGGTAGCATCTAGATGCTAGTGCTGGAATCAGAGTCATGCTGTGCCAGGCGCTGTACAAACAGCCCATACTCAATCAGCATAGACACAGCAGCCGAAGCTTGGGCAAAGGGTCCAGCAGATAGCAGTGTACAGGAATTGTCTCACTTTATGGGGTCTGTGAACCCAGCTCCTGTAGGGAATGGGCCGGCACTGAGTGGGACCAGAGTTCCAGGACCAGGCCATAGGGTATATATCAGCCGTCGTCCTCCCAGGCTCTAGGGGAACGACCCATTTCTGTACCTGTTGAGGAGCTGAATCAGGACTTTTATTTGGTGGAGTTTGGGAGGCACCTAGTGGTCAAATGCTAGATTGCAACTGGCCACTCAGAACACGGCTCCTGCTTCTTCCTGTGCAGAGATGCATTGAAAGTTCCCAAGGGACACAGTGCTGCAGGTGCAGGTCAGTTACGGGGTATTCATGCACGTGCACTTCTCTGAGGAAATATGACCCAGACATCAGCAGCTGCAAAGGGGCAGCTCTGAACACTGTGAATCATCGGGGGGCAAGGAGGAAGATCTTTATAAACCTTGCAGGTTTGTCCCAACCTCAGGCCTACTCCCTGATTGCAAAGATTGGGGGGAATTGAATACTTGGCCCAGAATTTCATTTGAGTCTTTTCAAAGTAGAATTTTACAATATCTGGCCTGGCTCCTGCATGGGCTGTGGCCTGGGGAGCCTCAACCTACCTGGGGTCTTCACTGGGGTCTTGCAGGTTTTGGGTGCACTCTCACCATCCACATTGCAGGGTCAGGGTATTGGGGTCAAAGAGGGGATTCCGTGGATTCAGCCGGCCCTTTTCATCCTCCGTAGCACTCTGAGCCCTTGCAATCTCTTGCCCCAACCACCTGTGGTGCTCAAACCTAGCCACTGGCAGAGACCATGGGGAAGACCTGAAGGTGAGCCAAGAGGAGTGGAGCAAGGATCATGCCAGAGGACTGTAGAATCCCCCTATGGACTCAGCATAGCTGATGACCCCACCCATGCCCAGCAAAGGCACCACAAAGCAACGGGCCAGATGAAAGATGGCCTGAGGCGGCTTTAGAAGAGTGTCCTCTGGACTCACAGGATGCAGAGGGCGTCATGGCTACGGGAGAGAGATGCACTGATGAAGGAGGTGGGTGCTGTTTGGATCGCAGTGGCACAAGATCAAAGAAGGGGTGATGAAGGGGAAGGTCTTTGTGCATTCGGCTGCAAATGGCTGAACAATGAGAGAAGCCCTCAAAAAATATACCAGCTGCTCCTCAAAGGAAACAATGGGGAGGTGCCAACATGAGGCCATTTTTGCATAATAGCCAAATCACAAATACAGTGATAGGCTCTGCAGTCTGCTCAAGGAGGCTGTGTTTGTCTCCATAGTGGGGCTGGAGGCAGAGCATCCAGGGATGCAGGGAGGGTGTGGGTTTGTCTCTGTGGCTGGGCTGGAGGCGGAGTGTCCAGGGACCCCCGAGGCCAGGAGGGTGCAGCTCCTACATGGGAAGGAACATGAAGCACTCAGCGTGGTACTGGAGACACGTTAGTGTGAAACCAATTATCAAAACCCATCTGGGCAGTGCACTCAATCTTCCACCCACACACACGCAGTGCCAGGGCCGCATCCTCTCCAAGCTCCGAGGAGCCCTTAGACCAGGGGTTATCAAACTGGGGGTAGTGACACCCTGGGGGTCACGGAGTGATTCCTGGGGGTTCGCTGGCTCCCGTTCTATTCAGCAGGATTTCTGCGGTTGCTCTGAATGCTGAAGTGTGTCCGCCGAAAAGCCGCCAAGTGGAACACTTCTGCTTTTGGCGGCATTTCGGCGGGTACACAGAGAAGCGCTCCGAGTCTGCCGGAATGCCGCCGAAAACGGAAGTGTTCGATTCGGCGGACATACCCCGGGGCAGAAGCACGCAGACAGCAAAAAGGGGTCTTGAACATAGAAAGTTTGAGAACCCCTGCCCTAGACAGACAAGGGGCTGGAGGGAAGGACAGGAGGGTCTGGTCAGAGTAGCAATACGGGGTGTCTCCAATAAAAGCTGTGTGACGTCATGTTCTGGACACCCAGAGCTGTAAGCCTCTGTGTTACCACACTCAGCCTCTGCCATGGAGATCTTTGCTGCAGCTAAGCTGTGTCAAGTGTCAGTAGGTACTTTTCACAGTGATATTGATGACCAGTCGCAGGTCTGGCCTTACACAGCATTCTTTGTAGATAAACAACATGACAGCAATGTGTTAGCACAGGCATGCGCAGCACATTTCATTATGGTGTGCACCCAGGGAATGTCAGTTAGTTTATTTTACAGGCACTGCACTCTGCACTGAAAGCCCCCCCACCTCCTTTTTTGAGACATTATGGTGTGTCTGGGCACACCCGGCACACTCTGTGCGCATGCTTATGTGTGTTAGGTGTAGCGAGTTTTTCAGGCTTGGTAGGCACTGCGGTTATGTGTCATTGTCACGGAGGAGTTCTTGGGGTCACAACACAGCACCGCCCTGCCCCTCAGTCACAGGCAGTGCCTGCGGGAAACAGCCTGGCCTTTGAACCCACTGCCAGAACCTTGCAATTTGTCTTGGACAGGTGTGATTCTGCAAGCTGAGCAAGGCAGGCCTGTCTCTTCTCTGACTCCTCTGGCCCACGCCCTGCAGTCAGTGAGGCCCAGCAGACTGGCTGGCTGTTGTTCCTAGCAGATGAGCAGCTGATTCTGAAACTCAGTGCTGCACAGTCAAACCCAGAGATTGTGAGACAGAAGCCAGCAAGTGACTGTGGGGGAGGGAAGGAATTGTGGAGGGCGGGGAGTAGCTTGGAGCAGAAATCTGAGACACCTGTGTGATATTACCTGCTGAATAATAGAGGAGCAGAGAGCCTGCTGGCCAGGGAATGGGATACCAGTTGGCAGAGCTTATCTGATATCTGAGCTTCCAGCAGCTTCATTAACAACTGCAGAGAGGGAGCCTTCCTGATAATTACTCTGTATAGTGCAGTCTATGGAACGGAGAGAGTAGGAGCAGCAGCAGCTCTCCAGCCCAGGGGCTGCCAGAGGATACAGTGCACAGTTCCTGGCAAGGGGAGGTTTGGGGAGAGTAGGGGGATGGACTCCAGGCTCTGGGGGCGAGGGCGGCAGGGTGAGTAGGACAGGGACACAACACAGTGGAGCAGCCCGCTCAAGGCAACGCTGAGCAGAGCCAGGACAGCAGCTGGAAGTTTCTGAGCAGGCCAGGCAGAGATCCATCCTGTGCCTGGTGCCGTAAAGCTACTTTCCAGGCCCCGGTGGCTGGCGCATGCTGGCCCCAGCACTCTGGGCCTGGCAAAGCTCATCTCCATGTCGAGAGGAGGGGAGATGGTTTATATCCCAGATGACTCAGACTTCAGCTCATTCAGGGACCAGTGCGAGAGCCTGGAGGGCTGGCATAGCCATTACAACAAGGGCGGCGTGATGGTGTGGAGCCAGGCACCGGAGGAGAGCCGGACGATACAGAAAATCAAGGTAAGAGCCCAGTGCACGTGCAGCCAGTGCAACAGCACACTTTGTCCCCAGGTGCTGGGACTTCCCACCAGCACCCCCCTCTGATCCCCTCCCTTCCCTGGATACAGTGCTGCCAGGAGGAGTCGGGGCAAACTCCCACTGTGACCAGGGGTCTCTCTACCACTTTCAATCTCCTTGTGTTTTTGGAGGGTACAAATCTGCCTTGACGTGTTTCACTAAAGCTACTTAGTGCCAAGTTTCTACAGGTGTGTAAACACCCACAAATACACACATGCACACAGCTAGTTCTAGACTCCGGGAAGATTTGAGGTCACTTAGGCCAGGGCTACACTAACAAGCTAGGTCAATCCAGCTACATCACTCAGGTGTGTGAAAAATCCACCCCCTTCAGCAACGCAGTTCAACTCCCCCACCCTAACTGCCCCCCAGAACCCCACCCCCTACCTGCCCCCTGACTACCCCGATCCCTATCCACATCCCCGCCTCCTTAGAGACCCCCGGGACTCCCACACCTATCAAACCGTTGCCTGTTCCCTGACTGTCCCCTCAGAATCCCTGACCCATCTAATCCTCCCGCTCATTGTCTGTGACTGCCCTTATGAACCTCTGCTTCATCCAACCCCCCTGTCCCCTGACTGCCCCAACCACTCTCCACACCCCTGCCCCCTGACATCCCCCCCTAGAACCTCTGACCCATCCAACCCTCCCCCTGCTCCCTGTCTCTTGACTGCCCCCTGGCCTTGCTCCAACCCTCTGGCCCCCTTACCGTGCTGCTCAGAGCAGAGCACGCAGGCCCACCCCGACCCCCTGCCTCGAGCACTGCCAGCACGGCGCGCTGCAGGGGAGGGGAGGAGAGGGGAGAGGTTCTGGCTACTGGAGACCCCGATGCAGCCAGACCGCACTGTCAGCCGCGCCACACTCTGCATTGGGAGGGAAATTCCGGACCTTTTGAGAGTTTTTTACAAATTCCTCCCGGACGGCTATTAAAACCCCAAAAGCCGGACATGTCTGTGAAAATACAGACGTATGGTAACCCTGGAGCTGGGAACAAGTACGCCCAAGGAGTAGAAGGCTTTGACCAAGATATCCCCTTCAGAAAACTTCCCCAAACTGGATTAGGGATACTGGTGTGATCTCACCTTGCAGCCCCCAAAGGAGGAATTGGGTGGACTAAATGAACAGCGTACCTCTCTATCTGAAGCCTAGCGAGGGAGGTCTATGGATCCCACTAGAATTTAAAATGAAAAGTAAGGGACGGGAGGCTCTACTAAAGGACCTAGGCAGCTTTAGATACAGTACCAGGCAAATAGGAGGATTTCCACGTCTGAGCCATGGAAGCAAAAATTGACTTTTTCCTTTCCAGATTTAGTTAATATTCAGAAAGGGAATCTAGTACCTGCCTTCCAGATTTGAACACCCTCAAAATTCAGGAGTGCTGAAGCTCGATTTGGGCAGCTGTTACTTCATTTCTCCCAAATATAATATACTGATCCACAGTAACTTGCTGTAGAAAAAGTAGGATAAAATTGAGCAAGAAATGCTTCCCAGGGGTTATTGGGACTGGAATTGCTATTTTCAACAGCCATTGCCATTTTTTTTTCATTTTTAATTTTATTAGTTTAAAAGGAAGACAGTGTTATTGCATTGACAAATTCCCCATAGAAATAAAGAGTGGAACAAAAGAATAATAAAGGTACCTCAACTTTTCCTCATTTATGTAGGACAGTCTTATAATATGCATCCCAATATCCTCCAATCACAAGCTGAAAATTGTTCCGCTTTACTGCAGTTCTGTAACCATATGGGAACCAGTCCTGTCTGTGTTCTGTGCACCTCCAAAATTCCTGCTGAATGACCAGTCCTGGGAACGAGTTACTAGTGACCCAGGGCTGGGGTGGCAGGAGGGTGCAGGTTGGGGTGGGGAGATCCCAGTGCTGGAGCGGCAGGAGTGGATGGGTGGGTGGAGGGAAATGCTTGGGGCATCAAAAAACCTAGAGCTGGCCCTCTGTGGTGTTGTCTTAAAGTGACAATGTCAGAAAAATCCTGCTTGAAACAAACATGCATGGGTCACTGTTCAACCCAATGCCCTATGGACTCCAGTGGTGTTACTGGGGAAGCAAGGGTTGGTGATCTGAGCACTCTTGGAGTCCATATGACCCAGGCATGGGGACTGAGCTACAAAGTAGACTCGACTCATTTACACTGGCACCCCTCAACCTTTAAGTGACTGTGTCAGGAGAAAAATCCTGCTTGAAACAAACATGTTTCTTTGCCTTCATTTCCAAGAGCACTTTAGCCTGTTCAGATGGTAAGGCTATCTAAACACCCACCCGGATGCCTGCTATTTGTCTGCTTCTTGGCTTTGCCTCTGTCTTCTCTGGGTTGATGACGCGCAGGGGAGTCAGTTTCCCTCCGGGGTTCTGAAGCCTATGATGTTGGGGTCACACATGCAGGAAATAGTTTGGGGACAGAACCAATTATTTCCTTTAGAATCAATCATAACACGCCCCTGTCCTCCTGGCCTGAGAATGAGCCTTATGCATTCTGAACCAAGCTGGAGCTGGCTGTGTCCTGTTCATTGTTTAAGCTCACACTTGACAGTGTCCCAGGACATGTTCAAGAGAAGCCTTGCTAAGAATAGTGAAGGTTCAGAATGCTCTGCTGAGAAGCAGGGAGAGCTGCTGTTGCTGAATGATGTAAATTAGCCTGTGGTTCTCTTGTTACAATTACAAGATTCAGGCACCCAAGTTCCAATTTTGACTCCACTGCACAATTGCATCCCTCAATAGGATTTAACTTCCACTTTTTAAAGCAGGGATGGGCAAATTACAGCCCGTGGGCTGGATCCAGCCCAGGGACCAGCCTGTCCGGCCCGCTGGCCGCGGAGACTGTCTCCGCTCCTCCCCTGCAGCCGCACCGCACAACGCTCAGGGGGCCGGGGCTGCACGCTCCCCCCTGCCCTGGAGCCACACCGTATGGGTAGCACTGCGGGCCGGGGCTGCGTGTTTCCTCCTCCCCCGGAGCCGCACCGTGTGGACAGCACTCCGGGGGATGGACCTGTGCGTTCCCCCTTTCCCCCAGAGCTGCGCAGAGCAACTATGGTAAGGAGGCCAGGGGGAGGGAGTTGGGGGGGGGGGTGCTCTGGAGAGGGCAGTTGGAGCAAGGTGGGTTGGATAGGGGGTGCAGTTCTAAGGTGGTGGTTAGGGAGTTGGGAAGTGTCTAGGCATCGGGGCAGTCAGGGGACAGAGAGCAGGGGAATTGGGTGGGATCCTGGGGTGTGGTTAAGAGTCTCTGGAAGGGCAGTCAGGGGACAAATTCGGGGAGGTTGGATGGGTCGGGGATTCTGAGGGGACAGTTGGGGGCGGGAAGTCGGAGGGGGCCAGATTGGGGGTGGGGCCTTCCCTACCCAGCCCACCATATAATTTTGCAAACCCAATGTGGCCCTCAGGCCAAAAAGTTTGCCCACCCCTGTTTTAAAGGATGCCTTTTTGTCCCTCATTGCTTCTTTTACTTTGTTGTTCAGCCACGGTGGCACTTTCTGGGTTCTCTTACTAGTTTTTTTTTAATTTGGAGTATACATTTTAAATTGAGCATCTATTATGATATGTGAGGCAGGCAGGCCATCATTGTGAGGGATGTTGGTGTATAGAGAGGTGACATCCAAGGTGGCAAGGATGGTGTTCTCAGGGAGGCTGTTAATGCTGTGGTGTATCTGGGGAAGTCAACTGGGTCCTGAAGGAAGCTGGCCCTTTGTGTGGTGAGTTTGTCTGAGGATGGTTTCTATGAGTCTCAATATTCCTTCAGTAAGAGTGCCATAGCCAGATAGGATGGGTCTGCCTGGGTTCCCTAGTTTATGTATCTTGGGAAGCATGTAGAAGGCCCCTGGGATGGGTTTGTGGGAGATGGAGTTATAGAGTTTCTCTTGGAGTTGTTTGGGGAAGGATTTGATGATATACCTGGGTGAATTGTGGTGTGGGTTCTTCTGTGAGTTATTTATTGTAGGTGGTGTTGGAGAGTTGTCGGCTGGCCTCATTGACGTCGTCTTCACAGTTGGGAACTACAATGGCACCCCCTTTGCTGGTTTGATCACTATCAGGTGGTTGACTTTCAGGGACTGTATAGCTGTTCTGTCTGTGGTGGAGAGATTGCAGTGGATGTGATATTTAAGGATTTCTCATTCAGTTTTTTTCTTGATTTTTAATTACAACCCATATTCAATGGGGACCACATCCTGAAATAAATAAATAAATCTTTCCAGAACCCCCTCTTTGGCCTTCAAACAACCCCCCAACCCCACCAAATTCATCAAACAGAAACAAGTTCTTCACATTTAATTGGGGATTGGTCCTGCTTTGAGCAGGGGGTTGGACTAGATGACCTCCTGAGGTCCCTTCCAACCCTAATATTCTATGATTCCAAAGCAGGACACACCAATTCAAAGCAGCACCAGATTCTGGCAGAACAACAGATGCAAAACCTCTAGACATATCTCCATTGCTACGATCATCCACACCCCCCACGTCTTTCAGAATCTATGGGTCCTACACATGCCTATCACAACATGTGGGGTCTCTCATCCATTGCACTAAATGCCCCAATAACACAGTGTGGGTGAAACCACAAATCACTATGCTCTTAAACAGAGGTGCTGACTTTCTAAGTTCCCAGGGGGGCACTCAACCTCAGCCCGAGACCCCATCCATTTTTTTCGGTACCTAGGAGCCGGCACCTTTGTTCTCAAATGAACTCCCACAGAAAAGTGATAAAAGATAAAAACACCCTGTCACCTGAGGGTGAACACTTTTCACAGATCACTCACTCAATATCTGATCTCTCTGTCCCTGTCCTCAGAGGAAACCTGCGCAAGACCTTCAAAAAAACAAGCCCAGGAGCTTACATTCCTAAAATCTGCTAAAAATCATGGCTTTAACAAAGACACTGAATTTATGGCTCATTACAACAATCAGTAACCCGCTAATGTCCCTTTTGCCCTATGACTGCAGAAGTGTGAACCGGCCACTTCACTTTGAATGGTCCTGTTCAATACGAGTAAACTACTTATGCTAAACAATCTGCTCCACCTTGTATCCACAGCTCCACCTGTGACTCTGGCAGTACCTTTCCCAGGCCTGAAGAAGAACCCTGTGTAGCTGGAAAGCTTGTTTCTTCCCCTAGCAAAAGTTGGTTCAGTAAAAACCTTATCCACTTTGTAATAATTGAAGTCGGGGCAAAGGCCCCTTGCTCTTCCACCTCCCACATGATTAGCCTAACCACCAGGCTACCGAGTTATTCTCCAGGCCATGCAAGGTAGATAACCAACAGGAGAACTGGCAGCAGTGGGCAGGGACAGCTAAGAACCTGCAGGGTAAAAACCTGGAGCTGCCTCAGCTGCTCCTGCTGCTGTATTGCTGAAGTCCAGGCTAGAGTTTTTCTGGAGGATCCTGGGAATCTAGACACTGCAGGAAGAACTGCCCAGCAAGCCCTGAGTGGCAGTCCCTTGATTGACTCATGTTGGTAAACCAGGAAGCCAGCATGGGAAGCTGTCTGAGCAGTAATGCAGGTGCCTGCTTGCTTCTGCTCCAGCACTCGCCTTGCTATGGGCCCTTGACTCTGGCTTCTCATCCTGGTTCGTCCTCAACTCTAATCCTTGTCTGCTATCACCTGTGCCTGGCCCATAATCCCTGGTCTCCTGACTACAACCTGGTAACTGACGGTGCATGGAGGCCCCCTCTATAGAGATCCCATGTGTGACAGAGTGGGAATGTTCTTAATGTTTCCTCTGGCTCATGTGTGGTTGCCTCAGTTTCCCTTATGCATTTTTTAAGTCTATGTGGTGGAATAAGGGCTGATAGTGTTGCAGAGCAAAGGACCAGTGGAAAGGAGTGGCCACACTCTGTCTCCTGGCAACTAATGGCCTTGGCCCTCCCACTTCTCTGCAAGGTTCAGCTGAAACTGTTGGAGGAATCAGGTGACCTCCTGGCCCTGGAAAGACACAAAGGAAAGCAGAGGAGGAGCTAGAGAGGGGGTTTTCTGTCTGGATCTGGCTAGGGACAGGTGGAGAGCTCCAGGCCATCTCTGTCTCTTTGGCCCCCAAAATGGACCCAGTGGAGGGGTTGCGTTCGCTCTACCTACAAGCTCTGTTTTAGATCATGTTCCTGTCATCTATTAAACCTCTGTTTTACTGGCTGGCTGAGAGTCACATCTGACTGTGGAGTTGGGGTGCGGGACCCATGGGTTTCCCCAGGATCCTGCCTGGGTGGGCTCGCTGTGGGAAAGCGCACAGAGAAGCAGAAGGTGCTGAATGCTCCGAGGTCAGACCCAGGAAGGTGGAAGTGGTAAGCTGTGAAGCTCCTAGCCCTGGAGACAGGCTGTTCACAGAGAGGAAGCTTTCCCCAGAGTCCTGACTGGCTTCATAGGGAACAGTTCCAGAGCATTGCCCCGGAGACTCCATGACACCATGTATACCAGCCACAGAGGTAGCTTGTAACTCTGCCCCAAATATGGCTTAGTCTCCAGAGCCTGGCTCTTTTGTGGAAGCTGCATCGAGCTGACAGCTTTCTCCCCAGAATTCTTAGGGGGAGCATGCTGAGTCCTTCGTGGGAGCTCCCACACTGCAACCCTACACACCAGGGGGCAGGTCCTGAAAGATAATAGAATATCAGGGTTGGAAGGGATCTCAGGAGGTCATCTAGTCCAACCCCCTTGCTCAAAGCAGGACCAACTCCAACTAAATCATCCCAGCCAGGGCTTTGTCAAGCCTGACCTTAAAAACCTCTAGGGAAGGAGATTCCACCACCTCCCTAGGTAACCCATTCCAGTGCTTCACCACCATGCTAATGAAAAGGTTTTTCCTAATATCCAACCTAAACCTTCCCCATTGCAACTTAAGACCATTACTTCTGGTTCTGTCATCTGGTACCACTGAGAATAGTCTAGATCCATCCTCTTTGGAACCCTCTTTCAGATAGTTGAAAGCAGCTATCAAACCCCCTCTCATTCTTCTCTTCTGCAGACTAAACAATCCCAGTTCCTTCAGCCTCTCCTCATAAGTCATGTCCTCCAGCCCCCTAATCATTTTTGTTGCTGTCCTCTAGACTCTTTCCAATTTTTCCACATCTTTCTTGTAGTGTGGGCTCCAAAACTGGACATAGTACTCCAGATGAGGCCTCACCAATGCTGAACAGAGGGGAACGATCACGACCCTTGATCTGCTGGCAAGGCCCCTACTTATAGAGCCCAAAATGCCATTAGCTTTCTTGGCAACGAAGGCACACTGTTGACTTATATCCCGCTTCTCGTCCACTGTAACCCCAGGTACTTTTCTGCAGAACTGCTGCCTAGCCATTTGGTTCCTAGTCTGTAGCAGTGCATTGGATTCTTCCGTCCTAAGTGCAGGACTCCGCACTTGTCCTTATTGAACCTCATCATATTTCTTTTGGCCCAATCTTCTAATTTGTCTAGGTCCCTCTGTATCCTGTCCCTATCCTCCAATGTATCTACCACTCCTCCCAGTTTAGTGTCATCTGCAAACTTGCTGAGGGTGCAATCCACGCCATCCTTCAAATCATTTATCAAGATATGGAACAAAACCAGCCCCAGGAATGACTCTGGGGGCACTCCAGTTGATACTGGCTCCCAACTAGACATGCAGCCATTGATCACTACCTGTTGAGCCCGATGATCCAGCCAGCTTTCTATCCACCATATGGTCCGTTCTTCCAGCCCATGCTGCTTTAACTTGCTGGCAAGAATACTGTAGGGGACCATATCAAAAGCTTTGCTAAAGTCAAGGAATAACACATCCACTGCTTTCCCCTCATCCACAGAGCCAGTTATCTCAGCATAGAAAGCAATTAGGTTAGTTAGGCATGACTCGCCCTTGGTGAATCCATGCTGACTGTTTCTGATCACTTTCCTCTCCTCTAAGTGCTTCAGCATTGGTTCCTTGAGGACCTGCTCCATGATTTTTCCAGGGACTGAGGTGAGGCTGACTGGCCTGTAGTTCCCCAGATCCTCCTCCTTTCCTTTTTTAAAGATGGGCACTATATTAACCTTCTTCCAGTCATTCAGGACCTCCTCCGACAGCCATGACTTTTTAAAGATAATGGCCCATGGCTCTTCAATCACATCCGCCAACTCCTTTAGCACCCTTGGATGCAGCGCATCCAGCTCCATGGACTTGTTTGTCCAGCTTTTCTAAATAGTCCTGAACCACTTCTTTCTCCACAGAGGGCTGGTCACCTCCTCCCAGTGCTGTGCTGCCCAGTGCAGTAGTCTGGGA
Organism: Dermatemys mawii; assembly: GCA_007922305.1. Taxonomy (NCBI): domain Eukaryota; kingdom Metazoa; phylum Chordata; order Testudines; family Dermatemydidae; genus Dermatemys; species Dermatemys mawii. The sequence goes on from ML677410.1 coordinate 1,571,501, forward strand.
ACTGACCTTGTTCGTAAAGACAGAGGCAAAAAAAGTATTGAGTACATTTGCTTTTTCCATATCCTCTGTCATTAGATTGCCTCCCTCATTCAGCAAGGGGCCCACATTTTCCTTGACTTTCTTCTTGTTGCTAACATACCTGAAGAAACCCTTCTTGTTGCAGCTATCAAGGGATGTTAAATGTAACTCCAAGTGTGATTTGGCCTTCTTGATTTCACTCCTGCATGCCTGAGCAATATTTTTATACTATACCCTGGTCATCCATCCAATCTTCCTCTTCCTGTAAGCTTCTTTTTTTGCATTTAAGATCAGCAAGGACTTCACTGTTAAGCCAAGCTGGTCTTTCTGGCTGAGCTCTGCTAAGCCACCTCTCAACGCCTCCAGTCAGTTGAGTCGAGCTGCAGAGCTGGAACCTGCCCACTCCAACTACTATTGCTCAGATACTCTTCAGCATTGTGCTGTTGGCTAGGTGCACTATGGGGATACAGGAGAAGAGGTGGCCTGGGCCTCCCTGTTGTAGGTCCAGCTTCACTCTACGCCCAACAGGGCCATTGGGGCAGGGGCCAAAGGCTGCAGGCATAGGAGGTGGACGTGCAATGAGGGCAGTGAGCAGGCTGCCAGGCATCCCAGTGCCTGCCCACACGAGAAGAGGAAAAGAGGATAATGTTTCACCAGTGCCATCTTGGGGCATCTGCTCTACAAACAAACTGGGCTACAAGGTGCCTATGGCAGACTTCTGGGGGGAGCTGGGCGGGCTGTCAGAGATTAACTGGGGAGAAAGGGGGGATCGTGTGTGTGACAATGGCAGCCTATACAAAGGGCTGTCTCTAGTTACCTGCCAGCTGCTGAGCATCTCATCAAAAATGCAGAGCCTCTAATGAGGAGTTGTAGACGTCCGGCAGCCCACCTGGTGCTGCAGCCGCACAGCATTGAGGGGCACCCAGGCTGTGAGGGGGGGAGTGGGGTACTCATCAATAATGCACGGCCTGTCTCGAGGACCTGATACCGTGCTACAGCTTGGGTTACCAGTTAATAGCTTTGGTTACTGCTGATCTCAAAGGGCCCAGCCAGGGACCAGGGAGAGAAACCCAACTCCGCTTGCTCTGGGGTGTGATTTGGATGGGACAATGCACTGGGATAGCTGGATCGGTTTTCAGATGAGAGGGTTTGACTGCGGGAGGGGCGGAGATTGGCTGCCTGCAACGTTCACAGCCCCAGGAGGTGCCCACTTCTCACACCCTCACCTGGTGGCAGAGATCTGCCACCCACCATGCAGCTGCCCCTTGTTTCAGGGAGCCAGAGGCCAAGCCACTGGGCAAAACAAGACATGCCCATGCAAGTGCTCCGACAGCGCCGGGCCATCCCAGCACCAGTGCAGCCTGTGTGCATAGATTCTACCTTCCGGGAGCTGGGCCAGTGCTCATTGCCCAGAGCTTCCTGGGGCAGTGTAGCCAAGCCCCCAAATACCCCAGCCCCTGCAGTGAGAGTGGGTGGGATGGCTCCAGAACTCTCCCAAAAAGTCCCCCACGTGGCTAGGTCAGGAGCTAGAGCCACCAGCCAGCTTCCTGCCCTGCCAGCAGCAGTGAGAACAGACCCACCCCATCAGGGCTGCCTGGCACATGAGCCTCGCCTGTCTGAGCTGCCAGACCCACTGTGAACTCCGACCCAGTGGAGTGCTCTGTGCGCCGGCCCCTGGAGGGTGACAGAGAGCTGTGCTTTGTGAGCCTGCGGCGCACACAGCCCCAGCCCGGAGAACAGAGCAGAAAGCCACAACCTCGGGACAGGCAGCAGAGCCTCGGCAGGGCTGGGATCCCATGAACTTCCTGCCAATCACCTCCCTTCATCCTCCCCACCCTGCCGCTCACAGTGAGACACACTGGAAGCAGCGAACACAGGCTCCGGGGCAGACCCAGTGCAGCCCCTGACCAGGCCACAGCAGCGGGACCTGCTCCCAGCACAAGTGGGGGGTCACGTGATCAGACCCACAGAGGGAAGGGATGGTGGTTCCTGCCAGAGATCTCGGTGAGGGGCAGTGCTCAGAGCCCAGACGGAACGGTCCACTACATCGCCAGTCGGCTGCACACCCAGCAGAATCCATCCGGTTCTGTGTGACTGAAGAGTGGGTTTGGGAGCTGAGGCAGAGTTGGGCAGGTGGGCAACCAGACTCAGGGAGCTGTTAATGGAGCATGGCCGCTGATGAGGTCCCCTCAGCCTTCCTGGAAAGTCAGATGTTCGAAAACCCCGCTTTAGAAACCTGTTACCTAGAGGAGGGGCCATCAGTTGTTCTCCTTAGCCCCAGGACAGGACAAGAAGCAATCGGCTTCAATTGCAGCCTGGGTGGTTCAGGTTGGACATTAGGAAATATTCCCTACCAGTCAGGGTAGGTAAGCACTGGAATAAATTGCCCAGGGAGGTTGTGGACTCTGCCAGTGGAGATTTTAAAGAGCAGGTTAGACAAACACTCATTGGAGTGATCATCAGAACAGCCAAACTGGGTCAGACCAAAGGTCCATCTAGCTCAGTATCCTGTCTTCTGATAGTGGTCAATGCCAGATGCCCCTAAGGGAATGAACAGAACAGGTATCATCAAGTCATCCATGCCCTGCCCCCCCCTTCCCAGCTTCTGGCAAACAGAGGCTAGGGACACCATCCCTGCCCATCCTGGCTAATAGCCATTATCCTCCATGAACTTATCTAGTTCTTTTTTGAACCCCGTTGTATTCTTGGCCTTCACAACACCCTCTGGCAAGGAGCTTGGCTTTGCGTTGTGTGAAGAAATACTTCCTTTTGTTTGTTTTAAACCCGCTGCCTATTATTTTCATTTGGTGACCCCTAGTGTTTGTGTTATGAGAAGGAGTAAATAACACTTCCTTATTTACTTTCTCCATACCCATCATGATTGTATAGACCTCTATCACATCCCCCCTTAGATGTCTCTTTTCCAAGCTGATAAGTCCCAATCTTATTCTCTCCTCATAAGAAGCCGTTCCATACTCCCTAATAATTTTTGTTACCCTTTTCTGAACCTTTTCCAATTCCAATATATCTTTTTTTTGAGATGGTACGACCGCATCTGCATGCAGTATTCAAGATGTGGGAGTACCATGGATTTATGTAGAGGCAACATGATGTTTTCTCTTATCATCTCTCTCTTTCTTAAGGATTTCCAACATTCTGTTCACTTTTTAGACTACCACTGCACATTGAGTGGATGTTTTCAGAGAACTATTCACAATGATTCCAAGATCTCTTTCTTGAGCGGTAACAGCTAATTTAGACCCCATCATGTTATATGTATAGTTAGTCCTGCCTCAGTGCTGGGGGCTGGACTAGATGCCCTCTGGAGGGCCCTTCCAGTTCTAGAATGCTGTTATCCTAGCACGCACTCTGCTGGGCCATCCCCCATACATATCCACACATTAGCTGCGATGAGCCACACTACCCCATTGTGCCAATGTACCTGACACACGTGGGCAGATCACATGCATGTGCCCCTCTCTCACACTTGTCCCTGGCATGTCCTGCCCACGTCCCCAGGCCTGTGCAGGCACGCTGGGCTCCTGTCAGTGCCTTGCTGACTGCCGGTCCTCCTTCCATCATCCCCTTGCAGCTGCACATTGCCTGCAAGGACGTGCCAGCTGCAACGCTCTACGATGTGCTGCACGACACCCATTACCGCAAGAAATGGGACTCCAATGTCATCGAGACCTATGATATCGGGCGCCTGACAGCCAACGCGGATGTGGGATATTATGCCTGTGAGTGGGGGCTGGGGAGGTGGTACAACAACCCTCCCCTGAGTCCCTCACCTGCCACCCTTCCCGGCAGGCAAGGCCTCAGCCCTAGTGTTGCCAGGCACCTGGTTTTGGACCAGAAAAGGCACCTGGCACCTCCGGTCAGCACCAGTGATGGGCCATTAAAAATCTTGTCAGCTGTTCAGTGGGGCTAAGGCAGGCTCCCTGCCTGCCCTGGCTCCGTGCTGCTCCCGGAAACAGCCGCCAGGTCCCTGGAGCCCATAGACAGCCAGGGAAGCATCACGTGCGGCCCCCTCCCAAGTGCCAGCTTGGGAACCATGACTAATGGGAGCTATGGGGGGTGGTGCCTGACGGCACAAAGGCACCATGCAGAGCCACTGAGCTGTCCATGCTCCTAAAGGGCGCAGGAAACTGGTAGTCGCTTCCTCGGAGCTGCGGTAAGTGCCGCTAGATCCCGTATCCCCTCCCACATCCCAACCCCCTGCCTCAGCCCAGACGCCCCTCATCTCCAGCCCCCCCGCCCCGCACCTGCCCCACTGCACCCAAACCCTCTGGCCCAGCCCCTCCCATACCCCAAGCCCCTCACTCCTGGTCCCACCCCAGAGCCTGCACCCCAGTCCAGAGCCCATACCCTCTCCCTCTCCCCAGTCCTAGCCCTGTGAAAGTGAGTGAGGATGGGGAACAGTAGCAAAAGAGGGAGGGGTGGAAAGGAGCGAGTGGGGGGCGGGGCCTCTGAGAAGTGGTGGGGCAGAGTTCTTCAGTTTTGTGTGATTAGAAAGTTGGGAACCATACCAGGCCCTGGCCGAGGTCCTAGCTGTGCAAGTGAACCCAGGGCAGGGTATCCCTAGGAGGGGGTGGGAGGACATGACTGCAGGTGCTTAGGGGATAACAGCCTCTCCCCTTTGCAGGGAAGTGTCCGAGCCCCCTGAAGAATAGGGACTTCGTCACCCTTCGCTCCTGGCTGCCCCTGGGCAATGACTACATGATCATCAACTACAGCGTCAAGCACCCGGTGAGCCCTGCCCTGCCAACTGCAGCTCTGCTCCTGCTGCCCAGCACCACCCAGAGAAGCCGGGCCTCTACTGAGCACTGCCCCTCCCGCCAGCCTGTCTCTCCAACCTGGCTTCAGCCACTGGCCTTCTGGCTCAGGGGTAGTGCTCGGGGCAATGCTGGTGAGAAAGGCCCATCCAGGCCACGCCTTGGTGCTGGATCTGGCCGCCCAGCCACAGGGGCACAACTTGCGGCAGAGCGGGCTGGAGAGCTGGTGCACGGCCGGCACTGAGCTGTGTGCGGGGTCTCTCTGCAGAAGTTCCCACCGCGGAAGGACTTTGTGAGGGCCGTGTCCCTGCAGACAGGCTACCTGGTCAAGGCAAATGGTCCCCTCAGCTGCACCCTCTACTACCTCACCCAGGTGGACCCCCGAGGTGAGCACCCAGCATGGCACGTGAGCCAGGGAGAATGCCGCAGCTCCTCCTGGCAGGGCAGAGGCGGCTTGGGGGGCAGAGGCAGCTCCATGCAGGGGGAGGTAATGCTTGACATGCTGTACCTGGGGGAAGAGGGGGAGACGCCCCACAAAGTGATGGGGCCCAATTTCCTGGCACCCCCTTCCCCCAAACACAAAGCTGGTGATAAACAGTGAGGAACGAACACAGACCGTCCCCAGGGGGGCCTGTCACCAAGGGAGCAGCCAGACCTTTGCTGCAGGGCAGCTCAGGGGACGTCAGTAGGGCAGCAGATGACTATGTGAGAGCCGGAGAGATGGACACACGGAGCACCATCTGTCTGCCCAGTGCCCATGGCTAGAGGGGCTTGCTGCCCACTTCTCCTGCCCCCCACAACCCTTTCTCTGCTGGGCTCCCTTGGGGACATTGCTGCACTCCTGCCCACCTCGGGTGGCCTGGCCCATTGGTTAGTGTTTGCCAGCTGCTGGGCCCTGTGCTCAGCTCGCACCCTGGTTATGTGCTGCAACCTTCTCTTCCCCACTGTCTCATCAGAACCCACCCCTGGCCCCCTACCCCTGAGCCCATCTCCAGGGCACTGCCAGCCCCACAACCTTGTCCCCCAAGCTCTGAGCCTATTTCCAGGGCACTGCTAGCCCCACAGCCCTGCCCCCAAGCGAGGTGGTGATGAGGCTCTTCGGATTTCTGTTGCTGGGGGATGCACTGAGCACCCCTGGACTGATGTCACTGAGGCGGGAGGAAGCTGTATAGGGCTGTATGGGGCCAGAGTCCAGCCCTCTGCCCGGCTCAGCCCACAAGAAGGGACAGATCCCCAGCCACTCCGAACTGTGCTGAGGAGGGAGCCCCCCTTCAGCCACAGCCATGAGGCTGGGCCCTCCACACCTCCAGCAATGGGGTCGGTCAGGAGCCACCACAGCAATGGGGCTGAGGGGGCACTCGGCCAGCCAGGAAAGACTTGGCCCCTGGCTTATCCTGCAAGATTGGGTGCCTCATTTGCCTGCCCCAGGGGTGGTTGCTGGGCTGCACAGCCCCAGCCAGGAGAGCAGACCCAGCCCAGGTGGGGAGCTCTCACCTCCTTCCTAGAGCCCAGGTGGATGGTTATGGTTAATTACAGCTGCAGCCAGTGTCCTTGGAGCTGCTCAGACGTCCCACCTGAGCCCTGCCCCAAGGAGCTCCCTGTGGGATCGAAGCAGGAGCCAGGCGGTTTCCATGAGGCACGCCAGGAAAGCTGCCTGTCGGTTTTACGCATAAACCGGTTTCCTGGCAGTGTATGCAGCATTACTGACCTTCTGGGGTTGGGGGAAGTGACCAAGCCAGCCCACTGTGCAGGAGGCAGGCCTAGGAGCCCTGGGGAGCACTGGTCCTGTCTACACTAATGATCCAGCCCTGCCGTCACAGGAGAATTAACAAGAAACTGAGTGTGGACAGGAGCTTAGAGCCTTCATGGGGGGCATTCGCGCCAGGGTGGGACTGGGCCCGACAGAGTGTACACTACCTGCTGCCAAGCTGCCTTTACACCATTGGACTGCCAGACACAAGGGTGGAGAGGGACAGATAGCCCAAGAGAAGTGTTGGGGCTGCCTCCCTTGCTGTCTGAGTAACTCGGGTTTGTTCTAGGTTCGTTACCAAAGTGGGTGGTGAACAAAGTGTCCCAGTTTGTGGCGCCAAAGGTAAGCTAAGTGCGGAGGCGGCTGTATTACCACATGCTGGCAGGAGCAGTGGGTGCCAGCGGGTTCATCCAGCTAGCAGCACCGCTCCCCTTTAGCGGAGTGATAGCTAAGCAAGGCCTGGAGGCTGTTATCAGAGTAAGGCCTGGAGAACGGAGCGGTCTCTGATCTGGCCATGCCCTTGGGGGCTCCGCTTTCCCTAGGCTGCTCACACAGGCCTTGGCTACACTAGAAAGAGTTTGCCAGGATAGCTACACCAGCCGCTGTCCCTTAGTGACGACAGCTTGCAACGGCAAAAAGGCCTTTTGTCTTCTCAGCAATGGCTTGGCTAATGCAGCCGTGGAGAGCACCCCATTAGGGTACAGTGTGACTGGTGATGTTCTGCCAGTACATGTCCCTGGGGGCATGAGCTATCCCAGAAAAGGAGATTACAAAGATTGGGAAAGAGATGACTGAGGGGGACTATGATAGAGGGCAATAAAATCATGACTGGTGTGGAGACAGTGACTAGGGAAATGCTATTCGCCCTTTCACATAGCACACAAACCAGGGATCACCCACTGAAATGAATAGGCAGCAGGTTTAAAACAAACAGAAGGCAGAAGTTCTTCACACAATGCACAGTTAAACTGTGGAACTCATTGCCAGAGGATGTTGTGAAGACCAAAAGTATAACTGGGTTAAAAAAAGAGTTAGGTAATTTCATGGAGTATAGGCCCAAATAGCTAGTAGCCAGATGGGCAGGGATGCAATCCCGTGCTCCAGGTGTCCTAGGGTGACCAGATGTCCTGATTTTATAGGAACAATCCTGATTTTGGGGTCTTTTTCTTATATAGGGTCCTATTACCCCTCACCCCAATCCCAATTTTTCACACTTACTGTCTGGTCACCCTAGGGTGTCCCTAGCCTCTGACTGCCCAAAGCTGGGAGTGGATGACAGGGGATGGATCACTTGATCACATGTTCTGTTCATTCCCTCTGAAGCATTTGCCATTGGCCACTGTCAGAAGATAGGACACTGGGCTAGCTGGACCATTGCTCTGACCCAGTATGGCCACATATATGACTCTTCTGCTTGTATAAGCTGCATTTACAGAGGGAGTTTTGCCAGCAGAGCTATACTAACCCACAGAGCTAAGCCAGCAAAACTTGACAGTATAGACCAGGCCCAGGTCATTGGATAGAATGACCTGGGCCTGGTCTATACTGTCACACACCAGGTTCATATCAGTGTCCCTTAAGCAAATAGCCACCAGATAAAGGAATGGTCCTGCTATTGTGGGGAACTTTCCTGGCTTATACACTACCCCAGTGAAGTGGGCTAGCAAAAGAATCTGAGTCCTCGCTCCCACTTCCTTTACCCAGAGGCCTGCCTGACCACAATGGCTCCCCTTCTACTCTCCTGTGTGGCAGAGTCCTCAGAACCCAAACAAGGCTAGGTCCAGGATTCCCAAGGAACTCAACTAACAAACCTGTCATGGTCACTTAGGGCAGGGACCAGGGTGTCCCCCACTCTGGGGTGCTCTCTCTGCACTGGATGCTTCCCTAACCCACTGATCTTTACATACAGTTCAAAGCAAAAACAATGTATTAAACAGCAATCAACTTAAAAAATAAGGGAAAAAATTAGAAAGTTCAAAGGAAAACATGTCACCCTACTCTGTGGCATGGGGACACCACAACCAGCCATGGCTGGAATGTCAGGGAAGTTCACAGTCTGCTCCTCACATATCCCAGGCCTCCTGCTCAGGCCCTGGCTGTGCTGCAGAGATGCTGTGGGTTAGACACTTGCTCTAGCGGTGGCCTCAAGCTCTAGGTGGCAGGACCCTTCTTTCCAGCACTGCCTTTGCCTCGTTGGGTTTATGATCCCCCTCCAAGTCCGGTCTGCAGGGCCTCTTGGCTGAGGGCATCTCCCTGCGCTGGGCTCACTGCCCAGGGTCCCCCCTCACTCTCTCCAGCTGCTCACCACACCTGGCTCCAGACTACTCCAGCCCCAGCTCCACTCTGCCTCAGCACTGCTGCTGCTCAGCCTCCAGCTCCATGAGCTACTTCTCTGGCCCCTCTGGCTCTGGTTGCTACAGTTCTGCTCCCAGCACAGGTCTGCTCTCTGGGCTGCTTCTCTGGCTCTGCTCCCAGCACTGACTTGCTTCCTGAGCTGCTTTTCTGGCTCCTCTGGATCTGGCACAACTCTGCTCCCCAGCTCAGCAGGGCCCCTTCTCTCTCCTTAGCTTGGCCCCACTCTGTGACCCAGGCAACTCCCAATCACCCAGAGGATGTGACCCTCCTGATGCTCTGATTAGCCTGCCCACCCTGTCAATCAGGTGACCTGAGGCACTGGTCTCTCCCCATTGGCCATGGGGACTGTCAGTTTCCTCTTGCTTTTAGTACTGGGAGCTAGCCAACCCAAAAAACCCCACTGAGTTTTAATGAGAGGACAACACACGGGTGCCTGCAGACCTAGGGATGAGCAGGGCACTGACAGGGAAATACAGCTGGGCAAAGCAGGAAGAGACAAGGTTCAGCTGGGCCAGTCCTGTGCAGCCACGGTATAGCAAGCAATGGCTTGGGTGTGTCCACCAGATCCCACGAGCACAGCAGAGAAAGGGGAATTGTTCTGGGGAAGTCCCTCCCCTTCCTGATGGATCCAATCAGCCCATGCATATAACGCAGCAGCACTGTTCTGCAGCCTTGAAAATCAATTAGATCTCAGGGTGTTCAAACCACTGCCCCGTGATGCCTGTAAATGTGCATTCTGTGCAACACATGGTCAGTGGTGAGCAGCTACCTAGGCCTGGGCTGTGGAACATCTAAGGCCTGGTCTACACTGGGGCAGGGTAGAAAGGGGTTGATCTAAGATACGCGTCTATGCTAGGTGCGATAAATCGATCCGTGATAGATTGATCACTACCCACCGTTCTGGCAAGTAGTGTAGACATACCCTTAGTGTGGCCATGAGTTCACCCAGCTCCCAGCACTGTGGGCACACAGCACGTCTGTGACTCCATCCCATGCACACGCTCCCACCCACCCTGCTGGTGCAAGCTCACAGGTCTCTTGTTACAGCTAAGAGCCTCCAGAGCTTTGATTTGCTCAGGCTTGCTCCAGGACTTGCCTCTCCCTTTGAAGCTGAGTTGTCGCTCAATGGCTGCAGCAGCACAGGTGGGGTGGTGTCATGGAGTCCCTGGGGCATTGCTCTGGAACTGCTCTCTACAAAGCCAGTCGGGACTCTGGGGGGAAGCTTCCTCTCTGTGAACAGCCTGTCTCCAGGGCTAGGAGCTTCACAGCTTACAGCTTCCACCTTCCTGGATCTGACCTCAGTGCATTCAGCATCTTCTGCCCCTCTGTGCGCTTCCCACAGCGAGCCCGCCCAGGCAGAGTCCTGGGGAAGCCTGTGGGTCCCGCACCCCAACTCCACAGTCAGATGTGACTCTCAACCCACCAGTAAAACAGAGGTTTATTAGTTGACAGGAAGAGGGTCTAAAACAGAGCTTGCAGATACCAAGAACTGGACCCCTCTTCTGGGTCCATTTTGGGGGGCAGAGAGCCAGACAGCTCGTCTGCCCTTCCCTGCCTGCTGCCAGCCAGCTTCAGACTAACTCACTCTCCAGCCCCTCCTCTTTCTTTGTCTCTTGGGGAGATGGTGTCACCTTCTCCCTCCCTCACCTGGGCTCAGGTTACAGTCTCAAGTCTCATCCAGAAAGGGAAGTCTCGCATCCCCACACACTATCCAGAGGAAACATTAAGACCCTTCCTACTCCGTCACAGGTGGGCACAGGGAGGAGGTTCAGGGACTGTGGTGCTGTGTGAACTAGACACCAGGACATGCTCGGAACATGGGGCTGAGTCAGTCTGACACACCAACAGCAGGAACTCAAGGCAGAACATTTCCTCTGCTGGGGCACCCCCAGGTCACCCCACACCCAGTCTTGGGGTGCCATGGCACCAGCCCTTCCCTCCCAGTTGTTGAGAAGAGGGTGTGGTTGGGTAGGGGGTGGGGTCACTAGAGGGGGCAGTCAGGGTACAAGGAGCAGGGGGGCTAAGATAGGGGGGTGGAGTCCTGGTTAGGGGTGGGGGTTCTCTAGAGGGGGCGGTCAGGGACAAGGAGCAGGGGGGTTGGATGGGTCTAGGATTCTAGAGGGGGAAGTGGGAGGAGGTGGATGGGGCAGGAGCCATGCTATTTGGGGAGGCACGGCTTTCCCTACCCGGCCCTCCATACTCTTCTACAACCCCATGTGGCCCTCCGGCCAAAAAGTTTTCCCACTCCGTCCTAGTGGCTACAATGCCAGTCTGCCTGGCAGCATGAGAACAGGGATGGGGCTTCCCGGGGTCTCCTATCCCGCCTCCTGTGCGGGGGGGGGGGGGGCGGAGCCAAGCCAATACCTTGCACCTGAGCATGGCTGTGAGGCCACAGGCTGAGGTGGACTCCCACTCCCCCGCTCCCACCCCAGGGCCCCCTTTAGGGGACCTTCAGCATCCCAGGGGAGCCTGGAGAGGGGCTCAGGAGGAAAGCACCCAAGGGCATTTCCCAGGCCTGGCAAGCTCCGGCCAACGGGAACAGACTGCAAGGCATGTTTCACCCTTGGCCCAGGGGGGATGGGCAGACAGTCGATGGGTCTCAGTGACAGGCTGGAGCTGCTCTGCCCCTCCAGGCTATGAAGAAGATCTACAAGGCAGGGCTGAAGTACCGGGAATGGAAGCAGAAGCATGAGCCTGGCTTTAAGCCCTGGGTGTACCCAGAGCAGAACACGCTGCCCAGCATCAGCCTGGCCGAGCTGTCCCTGCAGCACGCCGACTCCCTGGAGAACATTGACGAGAGTGGTCTGGCTGAGGACAGGACGCACATCAGCGATGACGAGGCCTGAGCCGCGAGCCCCGCAGCCACCCCGCGCCTGCCAGCACGGCTGGGGAGAGGCCATGCCCCTGCCCTTCCACCCCATGCTCGGGGTAGTCAGCACCATTCACCCAGCACCCACAGGAGCCTGGCCGCGGGTTGGGGGCATAGGTACAAATTTGACTCCAGTGTTCTTGGTGTGAATGTATCCTTAAGCATCTGTTCATCCTGCTGGGGGGAGAGAGAACTGTCCCGACCCACCCACTTGGCACACAGAACCCTCTGCTTGGGGGAGAGAGAACTGTCCCAACCCACTAACACCACTACCCTGGCACCCTGAACCCTCTGCTGGGGGTGAAATGCCCCTACTTTGCCTGATCAAAGGCTCTCTGGGCAGCCGCCCAGCCCCCTGGGGATGCCCTGGCCAGAGACAAAGAGCTGGCTGTGTAAGAAGGGGCCCCAGTGTTTCAGGGCCTTTCAGCGGGGGCTGGGGTTGGCTGGGGCAGGGCAGGGAACAGGCATCAGCATTCCTACCCCTGGCTATGCCTCAACTGCTGTGGGATCTAGTGGGGCTCTAGCCACATGGATATCCCCTGAGGGTGCTGGATTGGCCCCAGCAGACCTAGAGTAGGGCAGGCCCAAGCCACCACCATCTGTCCAAGCACCAGGCTCTGCAGCAGCACAGGAATGACTTAGGCCCATATTTCCCCTCTCTGTTCCCATCCTCCCACTCAGCAGCTCACACAGACAAAATGGCCTCTCCCAGACCTCAGTGCTCCCAGCCCTGTGTCACATGCTCAGCTCAGGAGTGCCTCCCCAGCTCCACTCCCAGCATCTGGCCACCCCCGGGAACCCAGTGGGGTACTCCAGCCCAGCACCATTCTGGGGCCCTGGAAGCACGTGGCCGGGGGGGTGGGAGCAGGAGGCTGGTCTGGTCTTTCCTTTGAGACCTGGAGCTGGACCCAGCAGGCTGGCTGCTCTCCAAACCACTTGGCTCCAACTGATGTTTCTCCCAGAGATCCTCCTCCAGCGTTTGCTGCTGCTGCTGTGATTTCTACCAAACCAATAAAGGAATTGGGGTGTGAGCGTACTTCTTTTGGAGCAACACCCTGGGGTGCACAAGCAGCACCCAGATGTCTGCAGCAACAGGTCATTGTGTTTAAATGCATGAGGCATTGGGGGTGCCGTGGGATAGAGAGAGCCTGGATGGAAGGGACAGACTCCACCTTAGCCAGAGAGAACCAGGATCCTGGCACAGAAAATGACTGTGGTCTGGAGTTATGTCAGGCAGGAGCTGGAGGAAAGGCATCAGACACTGAGGAGCACTCAGCTCACACCAGCACGTCACACAGGGATGTCACTAATATGAAGGTATCCCAGCAAAGGCTGGGACAGAAATCCCCACAGAAGTGGAGCAGAGCCAGGCTGAGATCACAGATCTCCAGCCCAGGAGAGGAACAGGGGTTTTGGGCCAGGGCATTAGACACAAACAGGCCCATCATCAGAAATTAGAGCTATAAATGTCTGTCTGCCATTGCAAGGAGCTGAAACCCCGACTAGGTGACCAGGAATATTTGGTCCTGGGGAGGATGTCAGCTGAGCTAGCCCTGTTGAGCCCTGCGGGGACAAAGAGCAGCGGGGGCTGTAACAGCTGACTCTGAACTGTACAGGAAGGGAGACATGGGCATAGGAGTGAGGAGGGGGCCCACTGAACCCAGTGAGATCAGAACTCCGCATGGAGGCAGCCCCCCAGGAGCATTGGTACAGACAGTGCTCCCAAGGCCTGAGAATGTCAACACATGAGCAGGGTTCTCCTGCCAGCCCACCACTCAGGGAAGGATGCTCTCAGGTGCTCCCTGTTGGCGGAAATCAAAGAGACAAGGTTGGAGAAAGCAGCAATAAAAGGAGGGTTGACAACCCACATATAAACCGGCCAAAGGTCACTTCAGGACAAAGATTAGGGAAGCAACATCTTGACACCTTGTCCAGCTGCATCATGGAAAGGCTGGTTCTGGAGTACACACGAGAGGCTTCGCTCAGCATCATCCTGAAGCACAGGAAACAGATTAATTCACTAAGCAACAGTGATCTCATTAGAGTTCAGTTCAACCTCCTTAGCAGTATGGTGACAAAATATCTTGTTTTGGCTGGGAATGGTCCCTTTTCTAAGCCCTCTTCTGGCCATTCTGACTTTTTTGGCAAAGCTGGGCATTTATCCCATTTGCTCTTGGCAATTGGTCAACAGCATCAGTTGACAAGAGAAAATGGGACAAATGCCCACTTTTGCCAAAAAAGTAGGGCATGCACCCCTAGTGGGGTGCAGTGGAACATGCGGGGGGCTAGGCGGTGACACCAGCCCTGCATGGGGGAGGGAGTGGAGCAAGACTCTGGCAAGCAGCAACACCAGCCCAAGTGGGGTGCAGGCAGGGTTCAGTCAACAGCCATGGTGGGGGGGCGGCAGACAGAGGCGAGGAGTGACACCAGCCCCACGCAGGAAGCAGGCTGGGCTCCGACGCAAGCCCTGTGCAGGGGGGAAGCAGGGCCAGTCCCACATGCAGGGGAAAGGGGGGCAGACCTCAGGCACGTGGCTCAGGCCAGCCCTGCACACTGTCCTGTTTTCCCTTTGGAAAAAACGCTCACCCTACATAGGAGAGGGATTGTTTCAAAACCAGTGAACTTTGGAAAGGGGCATTTCAGGCACTTAGGAAGCTTGTCTAAGGAGCCTAGAGTGAAAAAGGAGGTATTAACATCCTTTCATGCAACAGGGAGGCCCCCGGAGGCCTGGCTAGCACTACACAGGGACACCAGCAGGAAAGTAAGAAGGTATAACCATAGCTTAGCCAAGCCAAAAGCCACCTTCTAGAAACAGAAACTGCCCATGAGAGGGTAACAGAGGGTGTAGATCACGGCAGGAAACAGCCCAGGTGGAAATTGGGAGAGCAAAGAACCGACAGATAGAGCAAAGAATCCCCAGGTTCAGTGTGCCCTGGGCTGGGGGCCAGCGAACCGGCGTGGCCATTGCAGGAGGGTGCAGTAGGGGAGAAGCGCAGCCCCCAGAAGCAGACGGGACTTTTGCACCATCTTCACCATAAAGGATGCTGGCCCTGGGCAGGTGCTCCAGGACATTGCGGACCAGCAGGCCTATCGGCACCAGGCAGGCAGGTGAAACAAGCAGAGGGGTATGGCCCGTGGGACATCCTCCAAGGGAAATGGGACCTCTCAGCACAGTAGAGCGCATTGAAGTGTCAGCAAACTAGGGAATAAAGGAGAACTGGTGAACATCATTAGCTACCTGCCTTTTCTTCCTCCCTGCCCCTGTGAGCAATGGGGTAGTCTGACCACTCTTCCCCCTGCCTCCTATGAGCATTGGGTCAGTTTGCTCCCTTTCTCCCCACCTGTTTGCGAGCAATGGGTCAGTCTGACCCTCCTCCTCCTCTCCTCCTGTGAGCAATTGGTCAGGCTACTTCCTACCCTTCCACCCTGCCTAGCGAGCTATGGGGCAGGCTGCTCCTCTTGCTCTGGGGTCTGAGCAGGGTTGTGTATGGCCCCAGGGCGCCTGAACCCTGCACAGCCTTGAGGCAGCTGGACTTGATAGGCTGGTGGTTGGCAAACTCACAGTGCCTACAGCACAGCCAGCACTCACCCCTTCCTGACCTAGATCAGCCCCAAGGCTGGCTCTGCCCCACAGAACAACCTCGCCCCAGGTGGGGCTCAGCACTGGGACCTCCCCTCTAGGTCTCAGCAGAAGCTGTACAGCGGGGGTGTTGAGAACCATTGATTCAATCTGTAAATCCTGCATATGATGGAAACCACTTCGAGTTGTGGGGTGGGCAGCAGCTCCCCCAGAACCCTAGTACCAGCACCCCTGGATCTCTGCCATCTCATGAACCCCACTTCTTTCCTCTCTCCTCCTCCAACCCCTGCCTCCCCTGTGATTGCCCTCACTCTCTGACCCCTTCTTCCTGACTCACCAACCCCCAAGTCCTGCCCTCCATCACTGGGCACACATCCTATCTGCGAGGGGGCTGGGGATACTGAGCTTGCTGTAAAGGGCTTAGAGATCAGTGAGAGAACAGGCTAGCTGAGAGCAGGGCCAGTGGAAGGGTATTTGGTGCCCTAGGCAAAACTTCCACCTTGTGCCCACCCCACCCGCCCACCGGCCCAGGGAACCCTACGGCAGCTCCCCGTTCCCGCCTCCCCCACCCCCGCCCGGCAGCAGCTCCCTACCACCTGGGGTTTCCTCCCCCCACCCCGTGGCACCAGCTCCCCTCCGCCTGGGGAGCTTCCACCTCCGCCCGAGGAGCCCCGTATACAGCAGCTCCCTGCCCCAGCTCAGCCTCCTCCCCTGCCGCTCCACTTTTCCCACCTCCCAGGCTTGCAGCGCCAATCAGGCAAGCCTGGGAGGGGAGGAGGATTAGAACGGGCGGCGTGCTGAGGGAAGAAGGCAGAGCGCAGATGAGCTGGAGTGGGTAGCGGTTCCCCTGCACACGCCTCCCGTTACTTGCTGCGGGTGCCCTCCCCGTGCCCCCCCGCCCCAACTCACCTCTGCTCCACCGCCGCCCGCAACCACTTGGCGCCCTAGGTGGTCACCTAGTTCACCTAGTGGTTGCACCGGCCCTGGCTGAGAGCTGTACTGTATTAGTATAGCGGAGCCCCGAACCTCTCCCCACTCTCTTCTCTCCATCCCACCCCCATCTGCCCTCAGCCCCCTCTTGTCTCCTCCCTGTCTACCCCTGGCCTCCCCTTAACACCCACCCACCCCTGGCCCTCCCTGGTCTCCTCCCCATCTGATCCCAGTCCTCTCTCTTCTCCCCACATGTGCCTCCGGCCCTCTCTCATCTCCCACTATCTGCCCCTGACCTTCTCCCTTTTCCCCTACTCATCTGTCCCTGGCCCTCTCTGGTCTCCTTGTCTGCTCCTAGCCCTCTCTCTTCTCCCCGCATGTTTTCCTGGCCCTCTCTCATCTCTCACTGTCTGTCCCCAACCCTCATTCTTCTCCCCCACCCCACTCACCTGCCCCGGCCCTCTCTCTTTTACCCCACCCACCTCTCTTTCCTCCTCCCCATCTTCTGCCAGCCCTCTCTCCCCTCTCCTGCATGTCTGCCTCCTGTCCTCTCTGGTCTCCCTGTCTGTCTCCAACCCTCTCTATCTATTGCGTTTATGGTGACCAGTAAAATATTGGGATACATTGGGGTGCCACCGGCCCCACCCACAGTCCACCACCGCTCCTCCCAGGCTCCACTCTGCCTCAGGTCCCACCCCTTCCCCGCTCAGCCCCACCACCACACCCCTCCTCAGTCCCCCCACCCACGGGCCGTAGTTTGCCCACTCCTGGGATAAGGGAACTGGGCTTGTTTAGTCTGCAGAAGACCTGGGCTGCCTGATCCCCTTGTACATTTGCTTGGGGCATCTCGCTCACCCTCTCCTGGGAATCTCCCAGGCAGCTCTGGGCTTTCTGGAGCATCCTTAGCACTCTGCTGCTCCATTGTCCTGTGCATGATCACAGAAGCTGCTGGATGGGAGAGGGAGTCCAGGCATCCTTCCTTGCTGATCAAAGAAAATCTCTGCTGGGGAAGTGGCAGCATCCCGCCCATTCCAAGCCCCATCCAGGAGCGCTAGGGGAGCCAGTGAGTGTCCACCTGGGAGCTTGCTAACAGTGGAGGTTCTGGAGATAGCTGGTGTTTCTGTGAACCATGGATCCAGGTTCCTGCAGGCCCCACACAGGACATCCTGCAGCTTGGCAAGCAGTGAGGAAGAGTGAGGGCTCCGATAAGTAGCCAGCTTTGCCTAAAGGAAATGGTATTGCGGATAAAACTGTGCTGAATTGCTGCCCGGGGACAGCCCCAATGGCCCTCCCACCTACCGCCTGCCTCTGGCAGTGCCTGGTGCTCCCTGCTCCAGGGCAAACTGTAAAATACTGCCAAACTGCAGCCAGCTCCCAGATTGGGATGTAGGGGCCTGCCTGACCCTGCCTTGTGAGCAGTCTGTGCCCTGCAGCATGGTGGTTGGGAACCTTCCCCATCCTTATCCCAGCCACTGCACTTGCAGATGCTGTGTGCCACGTAGGGACAGCAAATCCTTTCTTTCCTTCAGCTTGCTCAGCTCTGTTTGACGTGCCCAGCAGCGACACTGGCTAACTGGCCCTGGCGGCAGGAGTTCTTCCTCACCTTTCCTCCAGGCTTCCTCTGTCTTTGGGGACACTCGGCACCCCCTTTCTCACTTGGTACGCTCCTTTCCAACCAGCCATGGCCCCCGCCCACCTCCCGCTCTGGCTGTCAGATTTGTAGTGGTGCCTGCAGGCTGAAGGTCACCCTGTGCTGTGGTTGCACACGCGGTGGTCACATGCACTGTCATCACACAGGGCCTGCCCTGTGCCTGGTAATGTGCTCTGAAGCCAGGATAGTGCAGCCAGCAGGTCCTTGTTCACGCTGTCTCCAAACCTCCCACAGAGCCTATCGAGGTCACAGCTTAGCCGGGGACTGTCCCCACAAGAAATCAAGGGGCCTCCCTAGCTGCCCTTAGGCCTCCATGAGGGGCTTGTGCCAATCAAGACAGCCATGTCATTACAATTAGGCTGGTTTCTCTGAGCTAGACAAGCCCTCACTCACGTTGGCCAGCAGCAGCCCAGAGGTTACGTCGTCACCCTGGGTGACGGGCACCAAGGGCTGAGCCCCAGGCTGGCCTGGTTTGG
The DNA here is from genome assembly GCA_007922305.1 of Dermatemys mawii. NCBI lineage: Eukaryota > Metazoa > Chordata > Testudines > Dermatemydidae > Dermatemys > Dermatemys mawii. The sequence goes on from ML677410.1 coordinate 1,589,905, forward strand.
TGATGAGCAGTGCCCCCGGCTCCTCCTGGTTACCCAATCCCAAGGCCCTTTGCTGCAACTCTTAGGCTGCGCTGCACTCTTAGCTCCCCGTGGGCCCTCTTCTGAAATGGCCACCATGCTTCTGAGCCCCCATCCTCCAATCCTGCAGACCACTTCCCCTGGCCCAACCAGGCCCCTCTCCAGAGCCACTCCCCAGAGCCGCCCTGTCCTCCGGTGAGTGAGAGCGAGGGAGTGCTTGCTGCTGTTCCCCTCCAGTTGAGGCAGCCCCCTCCCCAAGGCTCTTGTGGGAGCCCCAGCTTTGGGGAGGCAGAAAGCATGCGTCTAGTTCCCTGATTCCCTCCTGCTGCTGACTAAAGGACACAGGAATCATGCAGTGAAATCATCAGGCAATAAAGGGAAGGGCCCTTGGGGCCCAGGACACACGGATCTCTGGAGGGTACAAGGCAGGGGGGACCTCAGGCAGCGTGTCCAGTGCCATGCAGCACACACCACACTTGTGCATTTTGCAGCTGTCACGTGTAGCTGTCAAAATATATCTGGTGTTTGCCAAGGAAGCAGCTCCCCACCCCTTGCTCTGCAGCCAAGAGGAAGGTGCAGCAAGCTCCAAACCGGAGTCCACCAATAGCTTGCCAATATGGTCCAAGGGCCTATTGCACAAAGCCGCATGCTTCGCAACCTCAAGAGAGGCCACAGTCCTCATGGGTTATAGCTCAGAATAATGGAGCAACTGCACAAGGGGGCTGCAGGTGGCGGATCGGGGGGCAGAGAACCCAGTGCTAGGCTCTGACAGCCACGGCTCATGCGCTCTGCTGCCCTGGTGCTCAGGGGCTCTGCACCGAGTCACATGCTTTCCAACCCCTATTAGCCCTGCAGCTCCTTGTCCTGCCCTGCTAGGGAGATAAAGATTGACAAGTCTGCTGCTGCTGAGCTGACAGCGAACGCACAGAGCACCTCCCACTGCTCACTTGAGAGCCTGAGTCCCGTTCCTGCTGCAACCCAATGCAGGTGCTGTCCCTGGACAGTGCTGTCTCTAGATCGTCCCAGGAGGCTTAGTGGCCTAGTGCTAGCTCACCCGTGAGCTGTGCCTGCTGGCTGGAACGGCACTCCTCTAGCTACAACACCAGCATGGCCCACTGTGAATCCGCAGGGACAAACCCGCCTGAGGAGGGAATCTGTGTATGCTGGGGTGAGGCTATTCTACTTCACCCCATGACAGGTAGCAGTGACTGCCCAAGGCGTGGTAATGTTTGGTTATGTTAGGGCTGTGGCGTTCGTCTTTGGGCTATGGGTGCTATCCCTTTAAAAATAAGCTGGTGCTCACATTCTAGGGCAGGAGGTCTCACAACAAATTCTTGGTGGCCTCAGAGTGCAGCCACCAACTCTTGCTGGTGGCTACACTTACAATATTTCCTACAATGCATAATGAACTTTAGGAAAATTAAATTAATATGCACAGATACAGACCCAAAACAATGGCATTTATTCATGTACAGGCTTTTTTCAGACTCTGTCAAAATAACGGGAAATTGTCTCTCTTCCTTAATGGATCTACACAGACTAGAAACACAAATAAGGTGCTTTTCACATTCTTCTCTTTTTCATTGTTGTTTCTTTTGGTTTTCTGGTTGCTTTTTCTTTAGACTTGCTGGCTAGTAAGTCTGATGCTGTGAACTGTGCTAGATGTGTGTTTGTTAATATCACTTTTCATAACAGACTTGCTGGCTAGCAGAGAGGCTGGGAAAAGTGACATTAACAAACATACAAGTGTCACACTTCACAGCAGACTTGTATGGGATAAGTTTGGGGGGTCTCAGTGCCAGCTCCCACATCACAAACTTGCCCTGTACTGTGCACTGTCTGGCCAACCCAGCAGAGTGGCCAGGAACAGCATGGGCCAGGGAACTGAACTGCCCCATGGCCCCGAGATGCAGCTCCCAGGCTGGGTTGAGGCTGCTGGCAGAGCGAGGGAGAAGGGGAGAAGCTGCCCTGTTGCTGTCCAAGGATAATCAGAGGGCTCGTCCCCAGGGCTGCATGGGCGCTTCAGCTGCATGATTTTTTAAACCAGAATGATATGCAAATTACTTGCTAATATTCACATTAGACCATTATCTAATTTGCTTCCAGTCTCCCTCATGGAATTGCACTGACCTTGGCAGTGGCGCTGGGGGGTGGGGTAGGGCAGGCAGGCGAGCCCCATGGGGCGCTCTCGGGGACTGAGGAAGGAGTCCGGTGCAACTTTCTCTTAGTGCCTGATGACTCATGGCTGGGCTTCCTGTTGTATAAACAGGAAGGGGTTTGTGCTTCATGTTCCGATCAGAGCCCTGTCCAGCTGTGAGCCCCGCGAGCTTGGCCCACAGGAGCCACAGGCAGCATCTGGGGAGGAGAGATGCCAGGCGATTTGGGGCACTCAGCCCCCTTGGCCTGGGGCAGTCCCAGGAGAGCAGGGGCTGTGGCTGAGTGAGGAGGGTGCTCTTGAGGGACACAGCTAGCCAGGTTTCCTGTTTGGGGGCCCCTCCCAGGCAGAGATTGGAGAGGAAACAGGAAGCAGTGCTGGGCCTGAGATTAGCCATGCAGCCAGGAAACAAGGCCAGCAGGGACAGGTGACGTCAACCCACCCCTCTTCTCTGCTAGGCCTGCTCCCCACTGCTGTGTCCTTCTCCAGCCCCTGCTGCCCTGCAGGTAACTGCTTCTCCTTAGCCAGCTCCCGCCTGGTGCTGTCCAGCTCCCCGAGGGGCAGCCAGGCAGTGCACTCCTGCTCCCTGAGGGCTGGTACAGAACAAAACAAGACCCTTGCCCTCCCTCCCTTGGGTCTCTAGGGTTCAGCAGCATCTACAAGAAAGGGGCATCTAGACCAGGGGCCTCAACTACCTGGGCTAGAGACCCCTTGAGGGCTGCCTGAGCTGCCACCCCATCAGCTGGTTATCAGTGCCCCCTCTGGGTTAGACTCCATACCACAGCAGAGGCAGTAGGGTTTAAGGCTCACAGGCTGCTGACATTGAACCCCAAAGGTCCAGTGCACCCCACCATGTAGAGTGATCAGATCACAACAGTAAAATATCGGGACACATTGGGGTGCCATCGGCCCGGCCCAAAGTCCACCCCCGCTCTTCCCAAGCTCCATCCCCACTCTGCCCCCAAGTCCCGCCCCCTCCCCACTCAGCCTTGCCACCACACCCCTCCTCACCCGCTGCCCTGCCGCTGACTTGCTGCGTCCCTCCTCAGTCCCCCATCCACCGCTCGCCTCCTCTCACCCCTCCCACCTGTCACACACTTCCTCACTCCCCTGCCAGAAGCCCCCATGCCTGCCCCCAGAACCCCTGCTGGCTCGCCGCGTGCGTCTTCACCTTCCCCTCCCCTCCCCCCACCGCTGGCTCGCTACTCACCCCTTCATCCTCCTCTGCTTACCGGCCACCTCCCCACACACTCCGTGCACATGCACGACCGCCTGCTTCTGGCTCGCTGCTTGTGTCCTAAATCTCCTCCCCACCCACTGCTGGCTCGCTGCGCGCATCTTCACCCCGTCCACCTGCTGGCCTGCCAACCGCTGGCTCACCTGCTGCTACCTCGCCTCACCCTGTTGCTCACCTCTTTCCTCCTGTCCCCCGCTTGCCTACACCCCGCCGCCGCCACTCGCCTACTCACCCCTCCTTACTTGATTATTGGGACAATTGGCATCCCGATTGTCCATCAGTCAGGACGCGGGACAAAGGGTTAAATATCAGAATTTTATCAGGACATCTGGTCACCCTACCACTACGGGCAGCCAAGACCTTTCCTCAGTTCCCGCTGAACCCCACAGCTATGCAGTTATAGAAACCTCAGCTCAACGGCGATGCTGGGTCCACCTGGTGTCCGCGTGAGGCTGGCTGACTAGCCCTGCAAAAAGCTCCTCCCCAGAGCTTGGCAGGGAAATAAACCCCAAGGCATGGGGCAAAGGTTCGCTGGGGAGGAAAATACAAGGCAGCAAAGCCTTTGTGGTCAGGGCTGCTCAGCTGCTGAGTGGGACTGGGCAGTGCTGGGGCCATCATTCTAGTTGATGAGCCCGTCTCAGCCCAGACCCCTTTCTAGGCCATTCAGGCTGAAAAGTCTGGCCTGGCCTCAGCCCAAGGGACATTGTGAGACCACATGCCACTTGGGGAGGGAGGGTACTAGCTGCAGCGTGGCCAGCCCACGGGCCAGCCCCAAGATCCAGAGTTCACCTCCCAAAGCAGAGATCATTGAAAATAACCCCTGTCAGATCTGTCTCTGCCACTGGAGCCATGCTGTCTAGTTTCTCTCTGCAACAAGGCACTTACTGTCTTGAAAATGCAGGTCAGGACCTCCCCTAGGTCCCCTAGGACCTCCAGAGCTCCTGGAGCGGGGGCTTTGAGAAACACACCAAAGGGCAAGAGAATTGGCAGTGCTGCACCTGGAAGGGCAGCTGAGCCCTGGCCCAGGGCGGGAATGGCAGGTGGGTTGCAGGGGGATGTGAAATGAAAATCTCTAACTGCTCCTCCTGCCATCACCACCAGCCTTGGTATATCACGCCTGACATTTACACCTATCCCATGTATATCTCACCTAGTATCTGTCCTGTGTAAGTCACACCTGACATTTACATCTAATATCTATCCCGTGTATATCATACCTGGTATCTGTCCTGTGTAAATCACACCTACTATCTCTCCTGTGTAAGTCACACCTGGCATTTACACCTAGTATCTGTCCTGCATATATCACACCTAGTATCTATCCTGTGTAAATCACAGCTGATATTTACCCCTCATGTATAGTATCACCTGTATCTCACACCTAGTGTTGATTCATTAAATGCAGCTCCCTTTGGGGTGTGTGCACAAGCTCCTGCCCAGCACACATCAACATGTGATGTGCCAGGGAGTGGCGGGAAGCCTTTATCCAGCTGAAATTGGGGTTTCCAGAGCAGCAGAAGGGCCTTGAGACAAAGTGGAATCAGCCAAGCTGGCTTTAACCCTGCAGCCCATGTGATAGATGGCGGGGGGGCTCTTCAATGACCACAGAGCAATGCTGTGGCAGCACAGTGTATTATGTTATGTTATGTTATGTTATGTTATGTTATGTTATGTTATGTT
>ML677410.1:1595004-1661734 GCA_007922305.1 Dermatemys mawii
TTATGTTATGTTATGTTATGTTATGTTATGTTATGTTATGTTATGTTATGTTATGTTATGTTATGCCAGTCTTTGCCCAATAGATGGTAGCAAGTGCTGGGCACCATGGGCAGCACTGCCAGCTCGCCACATGTTCTTGTGCCTCATGATGTTTGGTATTTATTTTAAAGCCTTAGCTCCTGGAGTCCTGGGAATAGGTGAGATTCTCAGCTTGCATTTAATGGTGTCTGGCCCTCTGTGGACAAAAACCAGAAACTGTGACTGAGTGTGACCTCAGGGCTCAGAAAACAGAAGGCAAAGAAAAGTCCACTGGTGGGATTTGGACTGAGCAATTAGCAGGTTTGGGGCCATGCATGTTAAGAGGAGAAATTGATTATATGAGTCAAGTATATTCTTTGATGCAATTCTGTTTTTTATAAAGAGTATACAAAGTCTTGTTTCCATGAACACAGCAGGAATGAATGACAGCAGGCAGTTTCCTGGCTCACAGTTTCCAGGTGTTCCTCTCCAGGCTCCTGTGCCTCAAGGAGTGCTGTTTCTGCTCCTTCTCACGACCAGATGCTTTGTCCTGACCTTCTGGTTGTTCTCTCTCTCTCTCTCTCTCTCTCTCTCTCTCTCTCTCTCACTCACTCACTCACACACACACACACACACACACACACACACACACACACTCAATGTTCCAGCCCCTGTATTTGCAATCAGTCCCAGGGAAATCAGTGGGCCTGTATGGCTTAGCTTCTGATGTGATTGCAGAGCCATTGGCCATTATCTTTGAAAACTCGTGGTGATTGGGGGAGGTCCCAGACGATTGGAAAAAGGCAAATATAGTGCCCATGGTTAAAAAGGTGAAGAAGGAGAACCCGGGGAACTACAGGCCAGTCAGCCTCACTTCAGTTCCTGGAAAAATCATGGAGCAAGTCCTCAAGGAAACCATTTTGAATCACTTGGAGGAGAGGAAGGTGATGAGGAACAGTCAACATGGATTCACCAAGGGCAAGTCCTGCCTGACTAACCTGATTGCCTTCTATCAGGAGATTCTTGCCAGCAAGTTAAAAAAGTGTTAATTGGATGAATGGACAATAAGGTGGATAGAAAGCTGGCTAGACTGTTGGGTTCAGGGGGTATTGATCAACGGCTCTGTCACGGTGTCTCTGGGGCGATGGTCTGGACCTGCTCCCTACGAAGCCAGTCAGGACTCCACGGGGAAGTTTCTTCTCCGTAAACAGCCTGTCTCCAAGGCTAGAAGCTTCACAGCATACAGCTTCCACCTTCCTGGGCCTGACCTCAGAGCATTCAGCACCTTCTGCCCCTCCGTGCGATTCCCCCAGTGAGCCCAGCCAGGCAGGGTCCTGGGGAAGCCCGTGGGTCTGCACCCCAACTCCACAGTCAGACGTGACTCTCAGCCAGCCAGTAAAACAGAGGTTTATTAGTCGACAGGAACATGATCTAACACAGAGCTTGTAGATAGAGCGAATCGGACCCTCAGCTGGCTCCATTTCGGGAGTCCAGGGAGGCCAGCTGCAGACTGACTCTCACTCCCCAGCTCCTCCCCTGCTTCCTTTGTCTCCTTCCCGGGCAAGAGGTCAGGTGACTTCTTCCCCCCACCTGGAGTCAAGTTACAGCTTCAGGTATGGACACCTTCACACAATAGTCAGAGGAACCATTGAGAGCATTTCCACTCTGTCACAGGCTCCATGTCTAGTTGGCAGCCAGTATCAAGCAGAGTGTCCCAGGGGTTGGTTCTGGGGCAGGCTTTCTTCAATATCTTTGTTAATTATCTGGATGATGGGATTAATTTCACCCTCAGCAAATTCACAGATGACACTAAAATGGGAGAAGAGGTAGATATTCTGGAGGATAGGGTCCAGAATGATGTAGGTAAATTGGAGGATTGGGCCAAAAGAAATCTGGTGAGGTTCAACAAGGACTAGTGCGGAGTTCTGCATTTAGGATGGAAGAATCCCATGCACTGCTACAGGCTGGGGACTGACTGGCTAAGCAGCAGTTTGCAGAAAAGGACCTGGAGATTACAGTAGATGAGAAACTGGATATGAGTTAGCAGTGTACCCTTGTTGCCAAGAAGGCTAACAGCATTTTGGGTTGTATAAGTAGGGACACTGCCAGCAGATCAAGGGACGTGATTATTCTCCTCTATTTGGCACTGGTGAGGCCACATCTGGAGTATTGTGTCCAGCTTTGTCCCCCGCCCCCCACATTATAGAAAGGAAGTAGACAAATTGGAGAGTCCAGCAGAGGGCAACAGGGGGCTGGAGCACATGACTTATGAGGAGAGGCTGAGGGAACTGGGCTTGTTTAGTCTGCGAAAGAGAAGAGTAAGGGGGGATTTGAGCAGCCTTCAACTACCTGAAAGAGAGTTCCAAAGAGGCTGGAGCTCGGCTGTTCTCAGCAGTGGCAGATGATAGAACAAGGAACAATGGTCTCAAGTTGCAGTGCAGGAGGTCTAGGTTGGATATTAGGAAACAGTATTTCACTAGGAGGGTGGTGAAGCACCAGCATGGGCTACTTAGGGAAGTGGTGGAATCTCCTTCCTTAGAGGTTTTTAAGGCCCAACTTGACAAAGCCTTAGCTGGGATGATTTAGTTGGGGTTGATCTTGCTTTGAGCAGGGGGTTGGACTAGATGACCTCCTGAAGTCTCTTCCAACCCTGATGTTCTACGATTCTGCTCAGGCTTTGCCATGCTAGCCAATGTCTTGGGCAGTGGCTTCTATTGCTTCAGCCAGCACCACAGAAAGGGACACTTAATTGCTCCTGCATTTAGCCTGAACGAAGGATGTTTTGTATATGCATCATCTTCAGCCAGGTCTGTGACTGATGGCACCACTAGCAGCTTCCAGCACAACAGCACTGTTTTTAAAATTTCATTATTTTAGGGAAACTGTCTCATAATTTTGAATGCATAGGGATGGCGACATTGAAGGTGCTCCCAGCACAGACCCCAGCCCTCAGAGAGTCCCAGTGACTCTATCGTGTTCCCAGTAAGGCAAGGAGGATTTTTCACTGGAGCAGGCAGGCATCCAGGCAGCAGGCACATGTTCCGGCTCAGACACACCTTAAGAACATAAGAACGACCATACCGGATCAAACCAAAGGTCCATCTAGCCCAGTGTCCTGTCTTCCAACAGTGGCCAATGCCAGGTGCCACAGAGAGAACGAACAGAACAGGTAACCATTAAGTGATCTATCCCCTGTCACCCATCCGCAGCTTCCGGCAAACAGAGGCTAGGTACACCACCCCTGCCCATCCTGGCCAATAGGTATTGGTGGACCTATCCTCCATGAATTTATCTAGATCTTTTGTGACCCGTATTATAGTCTTGGCCTTCACAACGTCCTCTGGCAAGGAGTTCCACAGGTTGACTGTGCATTGTGTAAAAAAATATTTCCTTTTTTTTGTTTTAAACCTGCTGCCCATAAATTTAATTTGATGGTCCTTAGTTCTTGTGTTATGATGAGTAAATAACACTTCCTGGTTTACTTTCTCCACACCAGTCATGATTTTATAGACCTCTATCATATCCCCCCTTAGTTGTGTAACCCTTCTGCCCATCAGAGTTGGCAGCAACAAGGGCCGGGTTCAGTATCCAGGGGTTCCATTCCAATAGCACAATACAAAAAAAACCCGGCTCGAGCCCCCACCCAGTGACCTGGGACAACCATATACCACTCCTCTGGGCGTCTGTAAGAGACAATACTTCCCCTCTCGCAAGCACAGAGTCTGAGTGTACCAAAGCCTTTTAATAACAGGGAGAAACAATGTGGCATTATATTGGGGAAACACCACAAACAAGGTTAATAAACCAAACCATGAACCAGAAGCCCCCCTCCCAGCAACTAGGCCGTGGCCTTCCCTTTGGCTCTTGAGTTCCACAACCCCAAAAGTCACTCAATAGCCCCAAAAGTCCAACAGCCCAAGAGTCTCTGTTCTTGGTCAGTGCAGAGTTCAAAAGTCAATTGGCAGAGTCTTACCTCCAGCCTGGGTGGAATTGGAGGGTAGGGCACAGGGCACCTTACGTGGTCCGAGGCCAACTGCGCCGCCTCTCCGTGAGGTTCCGCTGCAGCTCTCACCGCAATCGGCTCTGCTCCGCTCCGCTGGCTGTCCCACGAACCGCTCTGCCCGTTGATCCGCTAGCTGCTCTGCTAGCCGACACACAGACAGCTGTGCCACGCCGGTCACTCTGCCCGCAGCACCAACGCCTCCGCTAGTCAACAGACAGCTCTGCCGCACCGGTCACTCTGCCCGCAGCACCAACGCCTCCGCTAGTCGACAGACAGCTCTGCCGCGCCAGTCACTCTGCCTGCAGCACCAACAACTCCGCTAGCCGTCCTGCTAGCCCACACACAGACTGCTCTGCTGCACCAGCCACTCTGCACTTTTCTCAGGCCCCCCTACTTAAGACAGTGCTCAGTGATTTCTTTAGCTCTTAGGTGATGTCAGCATACAGCATGGGAGCCTTAGTGCAGGTGCACTAGTGAGCCCAAAGCAATTTTCAGCTCAGCAGCCTGAAACCAGGCTCCTAATAGAAGTAAAAATTCAATTCTGACATTCTACAGTAGAGAGAAGCAGAGTGCAATAGACCTGGAAGGTCCTCAGACAGCACTCTCACCAAAAAGTATAGATGTTTGTCCACCACCTTTCTCAATGTCACAGTGTTCTGAAATGCATGGCCCTTGCCCACTGAGTGCTACCTAGATGATGGCGAGTCCCTCCATCATAACAAGGGCCAAGTACATGTCCATAGTCCTTCATTCACATAATCACAGTAACATCACTTTATCATTCCTGCCCCAATAACATAGAAACTGGGGCTCCCTCATCAGCCGAAGTGGCCATGTGGGCTGCTGTGGGCTCAGGCTAGGCGCAGTGGGTGTGTCTATGCAAATTGATCAGCCCCAGAATTATTTTCTAAGACTCACTGCAATTCCCATAGTTCGCCACCAGATGCCAGAATATATCTCATTCCTGACACTGCTTACAGTTGTCTCTTTTCCAAGCTGAAAAGTCCCAGTCTTATTAATCTCTCCTTATACAGCAGCCATTCCATACCCCTAATCATTTTTGTTACCCTTTTCTGAACCTTTTCAAGTTCCAATATATCTTTTTTGAGATGGGGTGACCACATCTGCATTAGTATTCAAAATGTGGGCATACCATGGATTTATATAGAAGCAATATGTTATCTTCTGTCTTATTATCTATCCCTTTCTTAATGATTCCCAACATTCTGCTCACTTTTTTGACTGCTGCTGCACATTGAGTGGATGTTTTCAGAGAACTATTCACAATGATTCCAGGATCTCTTCCTTGAGTGGTAACAGCTAATTTAGACCCCATCATTTTATATGTCTAGTTGGGACTATGTTTTCCAATATGCATTACTTTGCATTTATCAGTACTGAATTTCATCTGCCATTTTGTTGCCCAGTCACCCAGTTTTGTGAGATCCTTTTGTAGCTCTTCGCAGTCTGCCTGGGACTTAACTGTCTTGAGCAGTTCTGTATCAACTGCAAATTTTTGCCACCTCACTGTTTACCCCTTTTTCTAGATCATGTATGAATATATTGAATAAAACTGGGCCCAGTACAGACCCCTGGGGAACACCACTATTTACCTCTCTCCATTCTGAAAACTAACCATTGATTCCTAACCTTTGTTTCCTATCTTTTAATCAGTTACCAATCAATGAGAGAACCTTCCCATGACTGAAAAATCCACACCCCTGAGCAATGCAATTATACCAAGTGAACTGCCACATAAACAGTGCTATGTCAACAGAATAGCTTCTGCCATTGACATAGATATACATAGAAGCCCTCCCATTGGCATAGGTAGTGTGTTCACTGAAGTGCGACATGCATTTTAAGGATAGACCTTCCCTAAGAGGGAGTTTAAAAAATATATTTGGAACAAAATGAGTCTTGAGATTGCTTTTGATACTAGATGGAATTGGTAGAATTATCAGTAGTAACGCAGAAAAGGCAGAAGTATTCCATGAAAACTTCTGTTCTATATCTGAGGAAAAACACAGATGATGCATTTTCTTCATATAGTAGTGATAACACTCTATTAGTATCTCTGAAGGATGTAAAACAGAAGCTACTAAAGTTAGACATTTTAAAATCAGCAAGTCCAGATAACTTGCATCTAAGAATTTTAAAAGAGCTGGCTGAGGACCTCGCTGGACCGTTAACGTTGACTTTCAATAAGGCTTGGAGCACTGGGGAAGTTCCAGGAGATTGGAAGAAAACTAATGTTGTGCCAATTTTTAAAAGCATATATGAGATGGCCTGGTTAATTATAGGCTTGTCAGCCTGACATTGATCCCAGACAAGATAATGGAGCAGCTAATAGGACTCAGTTAACAAAGAATTAAATGAAAGTAATGTAATTAATGTAAGGCAACATGGAATTATGGAAAATAGATCCTGTCATGCTAACTTGATATCTTTTTTGATAAGCTTATTACTTTGGTTGATAAAAGTTAATAGTGTTGATGTATATACTTAGACTTCTGTAAGACATTTAACTTGGTGCCACATTACGTCTTGATTTAAAAACTAGGACAATATAACAAGGCACACATTAAATGGATTAAAATTAGCTAATTGAAAGGTCTGAAAATGTAACGGTAAATAATGAATTGTTATCAAGTGGGTCTGTTTCTAGTAGGGTCCTGCAGAGATCGGTTCTTGGCCCTTTATCCATTATCTAGAAGAAAATATAGAATCATCACTGATAAAGTTTGCAGATGACAGAAATTGGGGGGGTGGATAGGCCACTGAAATAGAATGATCTGGGTCACCTGGAAAGTGGGAGCCAGCAAACAATATGTGTTTTAACATGGCTGTCTGTAAATGTGTACATCTAGGAACAAAGAATGTTGGCCATTCTTACTGAATGGGAGACTCTCTTGGAAAGCAGAGACTCTGAAAACGATTTGGGGGTCGTTGTGGATAAGCAATAGAACATGAGCTTCCCATGCTACATGGTGGCCAAAAGAGATAATGCAACCCTAGGATGCATAAATAGGGAAATCTCAAGTAGGAAAATAGATGACATTTTACTTCTAGAATTGGCACTGGTGTGACTGCTGCTGGAATACAGTATCCAGTTGTGGTGCCCACAATTCAAGAAGGATGTTGATAGATTGGAGAGGGGTCAGAGAAGCCCCACAAGAATGATTAAAGGATTAAAAGTCCTGCCTTATAATGATACTCAAGAAGGTCAAACTATTTAGCTTAGCAAAGAGAAGCTCCAAGGGGACTTGATAACAGTCTGTGAGTATCTGCATGGGGAACAAATATTTGATAATGCCATAGGCACGACTCCATGGGTGCTTCAGGGCTGGAGCACCCAGAGGAAAAAAAGAGTGAGTGCTGAGCACCCACTGGCAGGCCCTGCTAATCATCTCCTTCCCCATCCTCCCAGCTCCTCCTGCCTGCCACAATCAGCTGTTCAGTGGCATGCAGGAGGCTGTGAGGTGGGAGGGATGGCATGAGTAGGAAGAGGTGGGGTGGGGTACAGAAGACGCAGGCTGGGGGTGGGGTCTTCAGGGAAGGGGTGGAGTGAGGGAAGGGCCTGGGATGGAGCAGAGGTTGAGGACCCCCTGGGAAATGACAAAGTTGGCAGCTGTGGATAATGAGATTTTCAGTCTAGCAGACAAAGGATAACAAGATCCAATGGCTGGAAGTTGAAATGAGGCATTCAGACTGGAAATAAGTGAAAATGTTTAAGAGCGAGGGTAATTAACCCCTGAAACGACTTACCCAGGATCGTGGGGGATTCTCCATCACTGGCAATTTTTAGATGCAGATTGGCTCTTTTACTCAAAACTGCTCTAGGAATGCTTCTGGGATAGGTCTCTTGCCTGTGTGATGCAGAGGGTCAGACTGACCCCTTCTGGCCTGGAATCTGTGACTGGGTGCTTGCCCCACCCCTTAGTGAGCTTAGGACCTAAGATATCACCCAGTGTGGCCAGCTCTGGCAGGGACCATATTGTGTCCTGGTCTTACTTGGCTCGTTCTGCCTCTGTTCTGGACAGAGGCTGGTGGTCCCCTGCTGATTTCCTCTCTGTGACAGAATGGAAATGCTCTTAATGTTTCCTCTGGGTAGTGTGTGGGTGCCTCAGTTTCCCCTATGCATTTCTTAAGTCTCTAGGTGGTGGGATAAGGGCTGATAGTGTTGCAGAACAAAGGACCAGTAGGAAGTAAGTAGCCTACGCCCTGTCTCTGGGGCCCTTCTCCCTCTCGAGGTGTCAGTTAGCTGGAAGGTGAAAACAAAGAGGTCACCTGACCTCCTGGCCCAGGAAAGAGATAAAGGAAAAGCAGGGGAGGGACTGGAGAGTGACTTTCAGTCTGGTTCTGGCTGGGAAGAGGCAGAGAGCTACAGGCAGGCTGCCTGGCTCTCTGGCCCCCAAAATGGACCCAGCTGAGGGGTCTGATTCATGGTACCTACAAGCTCTGTGTTAGATCATGCTCCTGTCAACTAATAAACCTCTGTTTTACTGGCTGACTGAGAGTCACATCTGACTGCGGAGTTGCCGTGTAGGACCCACAGGCTTCCCCAGGACCCCGCCTGGGCGGGCTTACTGGGGGAAGCGCACGAAGGGTCAGAAGGTGCTGAATGCTCCGAAGTCAAACCCAGGAAGGTGGAAGCTGTAAGCTGTGATGCTCCTAGCCTTGGAGACAGGCTGTTCACAGAGATGAAGCTTCCCCACCAGATTCCTGACTGGCTTTGTAGGGAGCAGTTCCAGAGCATTGCCCCGGGGACTCCGTAACACCCTCCACCCCTTCCCTCTCAAGCTGATGATCCCCCAAATTCTGCTTTCCCTGTCTACATTTACACCGAAACTAGACAGCTGTCTCCAGGCTCCAGTGCCCCTTACAGAACTTACAATCTTGCCAACACCCCATTAACCCTCTCCCCAATAGCCAGTGTCCCACAGTCCCCATCAAATCCAGGCCTTGCCCTAGAAGTAGCCCCATCCCACCCTCTTCTGCATGCCTTGCAGGGAGATGAGCCTCACAGAGCATACCTGGTCTCCAGCTAAGCAAGGACACAGGCATGTCCCAGAGCTGGGTGGCTTCACTGAGGACATTGGCAGCTCCCAGGGCCTGTAGCCTGGATACCTCTGCTAGGTGCAGCTGTGCCTGGGAAGAGCACATTGCTTTCACAGGCAGGGCCCAGCTGTTGGTGGAGGCTCCAAAGCCACCACCTACCTGACAGTGCTGCCCGCAGAATACCGGGATTGTCTGCCCCTGAAGCAGCTGGCACCTTCTGGAGGGACAGCCCTGGGCAGTCACCTAACCCTCCCAGGTGACCAGCTGTCCCAAGGACATTCCAAGGGGAAAGGTCAATGTGAGACTAGCAAGTGTGAGGGGACCCCCTCCTCCTGGGGTCAGAGAGGGAGTCAGTCCCTACAGACAATCAGCCCTGAGCTCCCTACACCACCCTTCTTCTATCAAATGGGCCCCAGGCATCCTTGGAGGGATCCAACACTCTCCCCCCCCCACCCCCATACACACATTGCTTCTTCCTTCCAAGATAGTCATGTTCCACTACATTATCTGCTCCTCTCAACCAAAGGTGACACCCTATCCAGCCACACCCAGCCCTACTGCACAGACAGGGGCCATGTGGAGGGCAGCCCACAGGGGAAGATCACTGCAGCAGCAGAAGAAAGTTCTGGGCAGCCTCCCTTGTTTTGAGGAATAAGGATTCCTAGAAGGCCTTTTGTGGGTCTCATCCATAAACCTCTCTTGCATCTATTCTATGGAGGGATCCAGTCCCCTGCTCTCCCCCACCCCCTACCCCCAATTTCTTCCTTTTGTGACAGTCATGCTCTGCCTGTACATTATCTGCTCATCTCAATCACTTCCTAGCCCCATCTGGGCTGGGGACGGAGACATGAGGGAGGAGCAGCCCCCCACATCAGGCTGCTGGGGTAACTTGGGCTTAAACTGAGACATAGGTTTCCTGAGGTCAGAGGGCTTGGCTCTGAAACCTTGACTATTGGTCCTCAGCCTCTGCAAGGCAGGCAGCTCTGCAAAGTGGCTATGCACAAACACACACCCAGGTCTATGACTGTGCACAGGGCTGGGTTCTCAGTCCAGGCCCCAGGTGCCCCTAATAAAGGGAGCTATGTCATTACTGTGTGGAACTGTCACACCATGATGGGCCTTGCAGCCACGCAGCAGCCAGCGTGGCTCTATGGCGCTAACAGCGGCTAGCCCAACTGGCAGGTCACGCAGCACATCGAGAATAAGGACATGAAGGGCACTGCACACAGAGCAGGCTTCTCGGACCTGCTGCTAGTCCCCAGTGTTCAGCTTTGGTTCATTACTGGCACTTTCTGCAGGCCCCTGGCAGAGACCAGGTGAGTAATTCTTTCCCCCGCACCCCCAACCATTGCATGTGCTATTGCCAGCCTCTATTCTCCAACCCGGACACACCCATAGAATGTATGGGGATAGATAGATAGATAGATAGATAGATAGATAGATAGATAGATAGATAGATAGATAGATAGAAAGAAAAGGAAGTGAGAGAATGACAATTCCATTTTGTGAAACTTCAGAGATTTCGTATTGGAGCAAAACTAAACCCTTTTGTGTGTTCTCACAAAACAGTATTGTGTACAAACATACATTTTTGGATCAAAAAGGTCAAGTATTTGATTTGGGCTCCTCTCTCTCTGGAACTGACTCCTCCCTGACCTCAGAGAACTTCCTGTCAACTTAACCAAAATCCATACGTCTCCATGAAATGTTTTGGGTTCAGTGAAAGAGAAGATTTCTGTGAAAAGACATTTAATCAAAAATATCCCACCAGCTCCAGCAGGCAGAGACAGCCAGGCCGTAGGCAGCAAGACTAACCCAGCATGCTTTCAAACAGGGCTGGTGCAAACACTAGGTGAACTAGGCAACTGCCTAGGGCGCCAAGTGGTTGGGGGCACGAAAAAGCGCACTCAGGAAGGTGGTGGAGCGGAGGTGAGTTGGGGTAGGGGGGCGCGGGGAGGGTGCCTGCAGGAAGTAATGGGGGGTGGGGCATGCAGGGGAACCGCTCCCCGCCCCAGCTCACCTCCGCTCTGCCTCCTTCCCTGAGCACACTGCCTGCTCTAATTCTCCTCCCCTCCCAGGCTTGCTGCGCCAAACAGCTGATTGGCGCCACAAGCCTGGGAGGCAGGAGAAGTGGAGCGGTGCCGGCATGCTCAGGGGAGGAGGCGAAGCCAAGGTGAGCTAGGTCTGGGGAGCTAGGTGAGCTAGGGCTGGGAGCTGCTGCAGAGGGGGGCGCGGGGGCAGGGAGCTGCCACAGGGCTCCCCGGGCCGTGGGGGCTGGGGGCACAAGGTGGAAGTTTTGCCTAGGGAGCGAAATATCCTTCCACTAGCCCTGCTCTGAAACACATCAACAGAAAACATAGAGGAAGGGCCCCATTCACAACACTGTCAGAAATAGCTTTGAGTGACAGATTCTCAATCACACGGATTCCCTTCCATGGGCTCCAGCACTGCAGAGCAAATCCCATCTGCTCCCCACCTCCAAAGGCCCTGCCTGCTCTCCCCATCCCCGCCCCGGGCCAAGGCCCCACCTGTTTCCCTCCCATACCAAGACCCTGCCTGCTCCCCTCCCCCTGTGCCTAGGGCATACCTGCTTCCCCCCTGCCCTTCTCCACCAGTGCCTAGAGCACATCTGCTTGCCTACCATACCCCAGGGGACAGGATGCCTGGGGGGATCTGGGAGCATAACAAAAAAGCCCTGGTGAATTTCAGGACACAGCACTAGCAAGCATTCTGTGAAAATCAGACCAGATGCCCAAGAGATGGCTGGTGATGGAACAGAACTTGGCCAGCTCTCTAACGTCCATGCAGTGTGTCTGGGTGTGTAGGGGTTTAACCTCCCTGCCCCCTGGCAAGACCTGACTAAGGGATCATGTTTGTACCTATAAAGCTCTGGTTTGGGCTGTGTTCCTGCCATTTCTAATAAACCTTCTAATCTACTGGCTGGCTGAGAGTCACTGTGAATCCCAGGAAGTGGGGGTGCAGGGCCCTGATTCCCCCACACTCCGTGACACTGGGGTCACCCCAATCCCTGTTCAGGCGTATGGGCCTTGTATAAACAGCCCCTCAGCACGCCTATCCTGCTGAGACAGAGCGATGCTGAGAAGGGTGGCTCCTGCTTCTGCAAAGCCAAACTTTCCACCAGCCAGCTGAGCAGTTTCTATTCAGGCAGCAGTTAAACGGATGCAGCCACCGACAGACAGGGTGTTAGCTGCTAGCTTTATCTGATGGCAGGATCAGTGGTCACCTAGCTCAGGCTTTCCTACTGCTGCAGGTGGCTTGCCACGATTCATTGCTGGCAATGATGGCCTGTGCAGGACTGCAGCTCCAGGGGGCTCACACTACGCCGGAGGAGGGTGGGGGGCAGGCCAGTGAGGGAGCTGAAGGAAGGGAAGGGCAGGGGTTCGGGTTAGTCTGAGCTCTGAGCCCTTACAGAGAGTTCTGCTTCTGCTGCGTCCAAAGTGGAAACAAGCCAGCGATAAGGAGAAGTTGCACCTCTGCCCCAGTGGCATAATTCAGACTTCCACATGGCCGTAGCTGCCAACCCCCCTCCCCGCTGACTGGGCCTGGGCTGGGGAGACTTGAGCAATCCCGACTGGGCGCAGAGCACTTCTCCACCTTGCTAGTAGCCATAGGAGGGGCTGACGGATATTGTGAGACTGGCCGGAAGCTCGGCCTCCGCCCCCGCCAGCAACAGATAGCCTCTCCCTTCAGCGCTCACCTTGCCCTGCGGCTGGGGTTGGGTAACAGGGTGGCAGTGGTGCAATCCCCAGGCTGCACAGGGCTCTTGCCTTTGAGCAGAGCTGGCTGGACTGTGGGAAAGCAGCTCCGGAGCTGGGGTGGGGGTGCTAGGGGACTCCTGTGCCTTGGGGGTGAAAGAGAAAGCAGGCCCAGCCACGCTCCAGCTGCAACCCCTCCTCCACCATGAGGGGCAGAAGCGGCGACAGCTAACTCATCCCCTGCTTCCCATGGAGCCCACACATTGCAAGGGCTCCACCGGCTGCTCTGTCAACACGATCACATCCCAGGCTGCAGCCCCAGGGACCTGGCCAGCTCACTGGCATTCATTCCTCCAGCACCCATGGCCAGTCAGCATCCAGTGAGGGAGGCCAGCAGTGTTTGCACAGGGCTCAGCTCAGAGTAGTGTGCCATGCACTGCACAGCAGTAGCAAGCACCTCGGCCCCAGGCTGAGCAGCGAAGCTACATCTCTCTCCAACGCCCAGGAGGCAGGAGCCCAGGCCTGGTAGTGAGCCCCGGCCCAGGGCACTCCCCATGGCTCTTCTGCAGAGCACTGTGCTCCGTGGGACCCCAGCGTGGGCTGGAGCTGTCCCTGTGGCCTCTCTCTGTGGGGAAAACTGCCAGCTGGGCTCCCTGGGCCGGCCGGATGGGCGGGTGAGTCATGCCTGTCAGGACAGCAAGACTCCAAGCCAGACCTTCCCAAACTACAGCCTGGGAGGGACCCATGGCTGAGTCTAGGGTATCAGCATAAACAGTGGTTCCACCTTCCACCTGTAACTGGCGCTCCCAGCACTGTGTCATCTCCGGCTCCCTCTTGCCGCCTCTTGACATCATGTAGGGTGACCAGATTTCCCAATTTTATAGGGACAGTCCCAATTTTTTCTTATATAGACTCCTATTATCCCCCACCCTGTCCTGATTTTTCACACTTGCTGTCTGGTCACCCTAGGCTCCCGGGATCCCCTCTAGCAACCCTCAGACTTCCCCGCCCCACCAGCTCAGATCAAGGGCCCTTCTAGCCCAGTAACTGTCCCCTCCCGACATGCACCAGGCCACGGCCCTGCTGATTCTGGTATCCTCACCCCACAGCAGTTTACACTGGAGGCTTCAGAGACTGACTGCCAGACACAGGGCAAGAAACAGGCTGAGAAGGGCCAGGGCAAAGGGGCAGGCCATGGGCAGAGTGGGAGGCAGGGGCAGATCAGCAGATCCAGTGTCGGGGACCAAGCAGTGACAGGTGGAGGCGCAGGGGCCCGTGGATATGAGAGGAAAAGCAGGGGCAGTGCTGGGGTGGGGAGGCGGGAGTCAAAGAGAGGAGCTGGAACAATGGCAGGGGCTGATGAACGGGAGGGGAAGGAGGGAGAGTCCAAGGGCAGTGGTAGGGGGCAGTGCCAAGGGAAGGAGGGGGTAGGGGCAATGCGAGGAGGACGGGGTGGAGAAGGGGCTGGTGGATGAGAGAGGAAGGGCAGTGAGCGGGGGGAGTGGAAGCGCAGGGACAGAGGACAGTGCCAGGGAGAGAGGGGGCAGGCGCAGTGCCAGAGGAAGAAGGGAAGGAGCAGTGCTTGGGAGGGAAGGGGAGTGGAAGGGCAGAGGGCAGGGGCAATGTCAGGAGGGTGGGGGCAAGGGCAGAGACTAGTGGATGGGAGTTGAAGGACAGGATCAGGGGACAGTGCCAGGGAAGGAGGGAGGGGGCAGAGCTGGGGGGAGGGAGAAGGCAGGGACAATACAGGGGAGGGGAGTGCACAGGGAGAGAGGAGGAGGGGCAATGCAGGAAACAGGGGGTTATGTCCAGGGAGGGAGGAGGCAGGGACGCTGCGGGGGAGGGGGTGTCGGGGGTAGTGGTCAGGGAGGGAGGAGGCAGGGACAGTGCAGGGGGAGTAGGGGGTAGTGGTCAGGGACAGATGGGGAGGGGCAATGCAGGGGGGATAGGGGTAGTGGTCAGGAAGGGAGGAGGCAGGGACTTTGTGGGGGGCAGTGCCATGGGAGGGGGCAAGGGCAGTGTGGGGCGGGGGCAAGGGTACAGGGGCCGATGGATGGCGAGGAAGTGCCGGCGAGGGGAGGGGCCGGACGGCAGTGGGAGGGCGCTGGGTCCCGTCCTGTTGTCGAGCCCGCCGCAGTTCCTCTGAGCCGGCGAGTGGCGCAGAGCCCTGTGCCCGAGGAGCGGCCCGGGCCGGCGGCCGCGCGGGGTACAGCAGACGCCGCTGCAGGACGAGAGGTGAGGGGCTCGGGGGACGGGACGGGACGGGACGGGACGGGGCGCAGGGCACCGCCTGCGACAGCGGCTCTTCCAGACAGAACCGGCCGCGCGAAGGGGCCGGCGGGACCGGGCCGGCTCCGCTCCCCTTTGGGGCTCGGCTGTGACTGCGCGAACGGGGCGGCCATCTCGGACTCGACATCGCTCGGCTCCAGAGTTAACGGCCTGAAGCGGAGACTGGCTGGCTTCGCTCCCCGCCTGGGCTTCTGTGGGCTCGGGCAGCCGGGCCCGGGGCGGGGGATTCTGTTCTCCCGGTGTGCAGGAAACGTTCTCTTTGTGTGGGGCAGTTAGCAGGGGCAGTCAGCTTCCAGTCCTGTCTCCCTGCCTCCCTCGCCCTGCACACAGCCAGTGCACCCTGGTGGCTGGGACAAGGGATCTGAGAACCTGCCGTCTGCCCTACCAGTTAGTGCCCACTGGCACCTGGTACAAGGGTCTGAGAATCCTTCTGCCAGCCAGTGCCCCCTGGCACCTGGTACTGGGGGGCTGATAATTCCCCCCAATCCAATGCCCCCTGGTTCCTGGTACTGAGGGTCTGAGAGCACCCCCCCCCCCGCATCCTCACCAACCATTGCCCCTGGCACCTGATACTGGGGGGCTGAGAATCCCCCCCACAATCCAATGCTCCTTGGTTCCTGATACTGAGGGGCTGAGAGCACACACACACCCATCGCCACCAGCCATTGCCCCTGGCACCTGGTACTGGGGGGCTGAGAAACTCCCCGCTCTGCCAGCCAATGCTCCTTGGCGCCTGGTATGGCAGAGAGGGCTTCCTACAGGTAAATGTTTGTTTCCTGGCCTCCAGGGCTGCTTGGCTGGATCACCCTTGCTTTGCACAGTCTCTGCCTAGTTGTTTGTTTGGGGCTCGCCAGCGTGGACAGAGGAGGGGGGGACTGTTTTGGTAGGAAGGCGCCATATAAAGCCACAGCCACAGGCGGGCTTGGGACCCTGCTTTGCTACTGCTCCACCTCAGCGGACTAGGTTTCCCTTTCTATACTGCCAGCGAAGGTCCTGATGGCTAAGTGCCATCACAGCTTAGGTCCTGGCAAATGTTCCCACTGAGGTACAGGCCTGCTCTCTACCCTGGGCACCTTTCCAAAACTGAATGCCATTAAAAATATGGCATTTAGTGTAGGTCCTACACGTAAACAGCTGTGCTTCCTGCTGTGAGTGGGGAGAGCTCTGCAGGTTAGTTGGCATACCAGGCTTTTTAGATAATTGGTTCTGGACAGATTAATGTATCCTCTATTCTCACCACATCTGCACACGCACAAACACAGCACAACAAGCACCCCCACCGAAACAGTGACACACAGGCACGCGTGTACGACTACATGCTGCTGTGGACACCAACGGACTCTCACAGCCTCACACATCGCTCGCAGACACACCAGCGCACACTTGTGCACAGATGCGCACCTTCCCGTTCCCAGCACCACACATTCCCCATGCAGGGCTGACAGGGCTCCTGCAGGGGGGCGAGAGGGGGCTGCGTGGGAGAATGTGAGCAGCAGGAAGGAAGGAAGGAAGTCTGCCCTGAACAATAGGGGGAAATGGAGGAACTGGAAACCCTGCTGGTGGCTGTGGAGTCAGCGCAGCTGGTTTGGTGCAGAGCAGTATGATTCATGGGAAAAGGACCTCACAGCGGCCACGTCGTGCTGCAGACAGGGCTCCTGAGCTCTGTGCTGGGACCTGGGATGGAGGGAGCTCTGCTGTCAGTGTTGTTATGGTTTGTGTTACAGAAGCCCCAGTCAGGAGCAGGGCCCTGTCATGCTGGGTGCTTCACAGACCCGCAGGGAGAGACAGCCCCAGCCCTGCAGAGTCGCAAGCTATCTGAGAGAGGCCCTTACTGCCCCTCCAGACTGCGTGGGCAGTCTCCCCAGGCAGTGTGGGGAGCACAGCTGGGAGCCTGTCTGGCCTGGAATGCGTGTGGCTGGGGGCTGTCTCCATGAGTCATACTGACCTCTCCCATGCCCTCCCGACTGTCAGGGAGATTCTGATGCTGTCCTACCAGTAGCAGAGCAGAGCCCTCCCCAAGCTGGTCAGCATCAGAGAACCGTCTCTAGGGAGGGATCCTTTGCATCATGGGTATCTGCGTTTCCCGTCCCCCTTCCACAAGGGACGGGCTGAGATTCTGGACGGAGCAAATGGCCTGATATCCTCCCTACCAGCAAAGCACAAATCCCAGCCAGAGCCAGGCACTGGCTCCTCTGCCCGACTTGCCTGAGGAGGGGCTGGCAGGGATGGAGTCAGTGATGCCCATGGACAGGGCTTGCTTTTGTCTGGCCGGCGACAACCCCACATCTGATCGAGTCAGCTCTGTCTCGGGAGCCGGAGGCCTGTGTGTGTGTGAGACCCTCACAGCCCCCCGAGGGGGGAACGGTTCCTGCCTAGGCTGGGGTCACGACCTCTGAGATGAATGGGGGGTCAGGGTTTGAAAGCTTGGGGCAGGGTTTCAGCAGTTGATGCTCCGGCCCTTGCTCAGAACGCTCACACCCACTGACTGCACATAGCAGGATCTAACAGAGCGGGGAGCAGAGCAGTCAGAGCTCAGTGGGGAGTCCTAGCAAAGCACTGGAGCGGGCATGGATCCTACAGGCTCTCCCAAGCACTGGGCCTGCTGGCTATTCTGTGGCACTGCCATCTCTTCCTGTCTCCTCAATGCCGTCGCAACCTCTCTTCTCTCTTTCCTCAGATGATGGCCTGACAGTCCCCTGGTGGGGGTCCACAGGCCATGTTCTCCCCGTGCGACGCCAACTCTGACATTGCTGACTGGCTGGCCACTGTCCACCTGGAGAGATACCAGGAAACCTTTAAGCAGCATGGGTACCAAGTGGCCAGAGATGCTGTCTCCCTGGGCAACGAGGACCTGCAGCGGATCGGCATCACTGCCACTGGGCACCGCAAAAGGATCCTGAGTCTGGTGCAGCAGACGCAGCTGTTGGTGCAAAACAAAAGCAGGCCCATGGCAGGAGACGCCTGTGCCAAGCCTGGCACATGTACAGAGCTCCCAGATGTGCCCAGAGTGTGCCAAGCAGGCAAGAAGAACATTGGTACAAGTACCGCTAACGGAGCCCCAGTGGCAGCCATTGATGGGCTTGGGAACCCCCAGTGCTCATCTGGCCTCAGCCAAAACCCACCTCTGGAGAGGGAGACTGCTCCACCCAATGCCAAGCCAGTACCCAAGCCCAGGACGTTCTTCCAACGCCCTAGCCCAGCAGCAAGGCCAGAGCAGGGGCTGGTGCCCATGCCGCTGGCACGGACATCAGTGCCAACACGCAAACCTGGCTGTGAGGGGTCTGGTGCTGCTTTCATTGTACAAGAGGGGTTTGTGCCAGAGGAAAGCTCCCTGGATGTTGGGTGCTCGGAGTTCACCCTGGAGCAGCAGGCCGGCTCAGGAGAGAGAGGCTCAGGGGGCCCCCAGGCACCCCAGCCTGCGGGGAGGGAGAGTACTGCGGAGCCTACACCAGCGCCGCGGGTTGGAGTGGCTGAAGTGGGTTTGGATGGTGTAGAGATCCAGGCAGGGTGTGGAAAATCCTCTCCTTCCATCCCCGGCGTCTCTCCACAACTTAGCCCGGGGATCCAGCCTGCTGATTGCAGCCCCGCGAGCCCGGGGGCGAGACACTCCCCATGCAGCTTCCCACTGTGTGCTCCAACTGGCCCTGCCGCCCTTGCACAGAGAGACCTGCCGCCAGCCCCAGGCATCCCCTCCCAGCCAGCCTCTGCATGGGGTAGGATGGAAATGGTTTCCAATATCATTTATGAGGGACTGCAGCCCCCTTCACAACCAGCTGGGTGTTCAGGGGATGAGGAGCCTGCGAGGAACCAACCTACCCCACGACCACTGGACTCAGCCACGCAGCAAGGGACCGCACCAGCAGAGAAGCCTGAGTAAGTGTGGGCCTGCTCCTAGCGCTATGGTCTGCCCTATGCCGGGGAGCAGGAGGAGGGGCAGAGCTCAGGCAGGGCAAGGCAGGCTGAACTCCTGCTGTGCTTAACTCTCCTCTGAGAGCCTTCTCCAGCAGTGCAGCCAACTGGCCAAAATGACAGCCCCAGGCCCCGTTTCCTTGCAGCTCCCAACCCTCTGGAAGCAGGTGGAGGGCGCATGTGACCCTAACAAAACCCCTTTCACGGCACTCTGTGCTGAGGTTGACATGAGGAGAACCCTGCAGCAAGGCACACAGCATGGATGGGCTGGGCCGGGCCAGGATCTGTCAAGGCTGGGGGGACAGGCCATTGCTGGGCCCTGAATGCAAGTTACGCCCTGAGGAAGGGATCTGCTGAGCCTTGCGGGCCTCTAGGCAGAAGGGGACTTGCTGAGGTTACTTTGGGCTGGCTCAGGAGCAGTGGAGGTGCCTGTGCTACTGGGCAGCATTGCTGTTGCTTCAGGATCCAATTACAGTAACTCCTCACTTAAAGTCGTCCCGGTTAACGTTGTTACGTTGCTGATCAATTAGGGAACATGCTCGTTTAAAGTTGTGCTCCCTTATAACATCATTTGGCAGCCGCCTGCTTTGTCCACTGCTTGCAGGAAGAGCAGCCCGTTGCAGCTAGCTGGTGAGGGCTTGGAACCAGGGTGGACCGGCAGCCCCCCATCAGCTCCCTGCTCTTGTAAGTTCCCTGTGCAGCAGCTGCCCAGTGGGCTATCAATTGCGGGCAGTTCAGCTGTCCCTCCCCCAACTGCCATGTGCTGCACCTTCCCTCTGCCCCCAGAGACTCCTGCTTGCTGTGCGGGGGAAGAGAGGGGCTAATGTCAGGGTGTCCCCCCCCACTTGCTCTTGCACCCCACTTACCCCATCTTCCATTGATCAGGGGGGACACACAACAGGACTCAGGACGGCAGCAGCTGCAGTCTCAGCTTGCTGATCTAATTAACAAGGCAATGTACTTAAGAGTAGCGTCGGCATACTTAAAGGGGAAATCCGCATCTCTCTCTCGCACACACGGTGTGTGTCTCTGTCTCTGTCTGCCATGCTGTCTTCCCTCCCTCCATTCCTGCTGCCTTGTAGAGTGCTACATTAACAACAAGTTAACCCTGGAGGGCTCTGCCAATTGCTAGTTCATCATTTAGGAGTAAGGCATTCCCTGGGAAATATCTCATCCTCTGACTTCACCACCTCAACCAAGCTTCACAATCATCATTGCTGTGTATAGTATTAAATTGTTTGTTTAAAACTTATACTGCATGTATGTATGTCTCTCTCTCTCTCTCTCTCTCTGTGTGTGTGTGTGTGTGTGTAATATAGTCTTTTGTCTGGTGAAAAAAATTTCCCTGGAACCTACCCCCTTCATTTGCATTAATTCTTAAGGGGAAATTGGATTAGCTTAACATTGTTTTGCTTAAACTTGCATTTTTCAGGAACATAACTACAATGTTAAGTGAGGAGTTACTGTACTAGAGGTTAAAAGAGGAAGGAACTGTGCCTGCAGGTCACAGCTCAGGGACCTACCTGGTAGGGTGACCAGGTGTCCCGACTTTATAGGGACAGTCCCAGTTTTGGGGGCTTTTTCTTATATAGGCATCTATTATCCCTCCACCCCTTGTCCCGTTTTTTTTACACTTGCTGTCTGGTCACTCTGCCACCTGAGGAGGGCTCACGGCCATGGCTGGGACACAGCACAGGGGACTGAGCCAGGGTGGGGAGGGCTTAGGGCCCTTGGCTTTCTCATGGTGCAGTGGCCGGGCTGGGGAGGGCTCAGGGTTCCGGGGCCAGGTTACAGCACAGGGCCCAAACTGGGGAGGGCTCAGGGCCCTGGCTGGGTCACAGCTCAAGGGACTGGGGAGGGCTTAGGGCTCCATGGCCGGGTCACAGTGCAGGGGCTGTGGCAGGATCGGGAGGGCTCAGAGCCCCATGGCTGGGTCATCTCTAGGGCCCTACCAAATTCACAGCTATGAAAAACACATCACAGCACATAAAATTTGGTCTCCCTCCCATAAAATCTGGCCTGGTGTGTGCTTTTACCCTGTACAATACAGATTTCACAGGGATGACCAGCCTTTCTCAAATTGGGGGTCCTGACCCAAAAGAGAGTTGCAGGGGGGTCACAAGGTTATTTTACTGGGGGTTGCGGTATTGCCACCCTTACTTCTGTGCTGCTACCTTCAGAGCTGGCTGGCTGGAGAGTGGCGGCTATTGACTGAGAGCCCAGTTCTGCAGGCAGCAGCACAGAAGGAAGGGTGGCAATACCATACACTACCATCCTGCTTCCATGACAGGAAGCCCCTCCCCCGCCAGCCAGACCTGTGCAATCAGAGGCTGGGGGAAGACAGCAGGTACAAGTGCCAGCCCTTCCCCCAAGGGCCCTGCCTGGCCACGAGGTCAGAGCCCTCCCCTGACCCTGGGAGGTTTTCCTGTAGACACTGACCAGCGCTCTGCACCAGGCTCCACAGCTCCCTGCCCCCAGCCCAGTTCTACCTTGCTGCCCCATGTCTGGGCAGCGCATCCTGGGCGGGGTTGTTCCGAGTTCAGACCCCACTCAAGAGGGTGCCAGGTGGGGACCCTCTGCCAGAGGCTCTGACGTGTTTCCTCTGCTCTCCTAGCTCTCCCAGATGGCCCAGGCTGGACCTGCCCCCCATCCCACAGAGGCCAGGTGAGAGCTGGGGGCTGAGGTGCTCTATGTGCACAGCCTGTCCCACCCAAAGGCCCCTGTGTCGCCTCCTCCCACAGATCGGGGGGCGCAGGGACGTGAATACAGTCGGGGGGTGGGCCCTTGGTGGGGGCATTAGTGGAGTAGGAGGGGACAGAGGCCCATACAGGGATGGCGGGGTGGGGCATTGTTGGAGTGGAGGGTGGGCAATGGGGAATGGGCTAGGGAGGTGTTGGGGCCCATACAGGAATGGGAGGGCATTGCTAGAGCAGGGGTTTGGAGCTCATACAGGGGCCGGGGCACTGCTAGGGCTGGGTGGGCACTGGGGACAATGGTGGGGCATGTCTCAAATGCAGGGAGTTGAGGCCCTTATGGAGTTGGGGTGGGGTGTTGCTAGAATAGGGTGCCCCACCTTTGGTGCCCATACCAGGATGGAGGTGAGGGCACTGCTAGAGCAAGGGAGGTTGTGGAGGGGGGTCTAGGTCTTTCTATGGCTTTTATGGCTGCCAGCCCCTCAGAACCCACCCAGTAGTGTCTGCTCCCATGGCGGCTGCTGTCTGCCCTGGAGGGTGACTCCTGGGTTCTTTGCCTAGCAAGGGGCTTGTCCCCAGACACATGCCACTGGGCCCCCAACTTCTCCCGGAACCCCAACACCCCCAGCTCCAGCAGAGCTCTGGCTGGCAGCTCACTGCCTTTCTTGCTGTGTCTGTGCCCGCAGAGCCTGCCGAGGAGCCCATCAGTCCCTACTGTGGGGCCGTGTTTGGACGAGGGCTCCCTGCCCGGGAGCAGAAGGTGAGGGCCCGGTGTGCAGGCTGGAGGGCGGAGTTGTTTGTGCCCAGCTCCTGCCTTGAGTCTGGAGGAAATAGGAGCAAGATCACACTCCGCTTCTGCTCCCTCTGGCTGCACCTCGCAGCAGCATGTGCCTAACCATGGGCCTTGGTTGCTTGGCGGAGTGCAGGCCCTGGCAGAGCCAGGTGAGGGGATGGTGGTAGGCCCTGGCTCCTGGGCACTGGCTGGTGCATGGGAAGGCAGTCCAAGGAGGCCTGAAGTTGAGGGGTGGGTGGCCTGGGCATATAGAGCCATGGAGCAGAGCTCTCATCAGGGTCTCCTTTCAGAGCACAGGGACCCACACTGTGCCAAGCGGTGAAGTGATGCCAGAGCACTTCCGAGAGCTGGAGAGAGAAAGGCCCAGGTAAGCACCTCTGGCCCTAAAGCTGCTCCATAGAGCCTCTACGCCAGCGGTGGGCAAACTATGGCCTGCGGGCCACATCCGGCCCATGGGCCCATCCTGCCTGCCCCCTGAGCTCGCTGGGGAGGCTACCCCTGGCCCCGCTGCCGCTGTCCCTCTGCAGTCATGCCACTGTGCTCTCTGGGAGGCGGGGCTGGGCGGCAGCATGTCTGGCTCTGAGCGGCGTGGTAAAGAGGCTGGGGCCAGAGCCTGGTGGTTGGATAAGGGGCAGAGAGTCTCATGGGGGAAGTCAGGGGACAGGGATCAGGGGGCAATTGGATGCAACAGAGGTTCTGGGTTGCGGGAAGTCAGGGAATGAGGAATGGGGAGATTGGATGGGGCATGGGAGTCCAAAGGCTCTGTCAGGGAGCGGAGATGTGGATATGGGTCAGGGCAGTCAGGGGACAGGGAGCAGGGGGGCAGGGTTGGAGAGGAGATAGGGTCCCGGAGGGGTGGTTAGGAGCTGGTGGGGTTCTCTGAAAGGGGTGGTCAGGGGACAAGGAGCAGGGGTGGGTTGGTTGGATCGGTGATTCTGAGCAGGGCAGTCAGGGGTTGGGAAGTAGGAGGGAATCAGATATGGGGTGGGGCCAGGCTGTTTCGGGCAGCACAACCTTCCTTACCCGGCTCTCCATACAATTTTGAACTCCACTGTGGTCCTAGGGCCAAAAGGTTTGCCCACCCTTGCTCTCGGGGACAGAAAAAGTAGGTTGGATGGTAGTTTCCAGTCTTTGGGGAGAGATGGCTGCTGCCAGGGCAATAGAGGGCAAGGAAAGCCAGGGTCACTGAGGGAACTGTTCCTTCCGTGGGTGGGGAGAACCTGGCTGCCAGCCCATGGAGGAGCAGGTGGGGCTGCTGGGGTGGGCAAGGCGGGTTTGCTCTATGCCCTTTGCAGCTGGATGCGTTCCTTCTCTCATCGTTAGCTGGGGTGAGGCAGTCATGCCATGCTATGGACCTGCAGGCCCTGCTATGCAGAGGGCAGAGCAGTGTACCTGGTGAGGCATGGCACTGCAGTTCAGAGGTTAGCGGCACCACATGCTCACAGAGGGTTCTGCGGGGAAGCTGTTCCCTGACTGGCCATACGCTCCAGGGGTCGGATGGGTGTCACATGAGTTTTTCCTCTCCGCCATTGTTAGTGTCCTCAGTGCACTCCTTCCCGGCTTCACGCTGGCTTGCAGATGCCCGTGCCAGGATGATGCTAGCTGCGGCAGGCTGGGGCCGAATGCAGAGTCAGAGGCATCGATATTGACCCCAGAGTAGGGCTGAAGTTTGCACTTGAAGTCCTGATCCAGGCTCTTATGTATAAACTGCAGAGGATATGGTTTTCTCAAAATGACATCACTCGCTCTCTGAGCACAGCATGGGCATGTCACGGATCCACAGGGTCGGGGCTACCCCCCGAGCTGTGTAACAGTGTCTAGGAGGAACCCCTCAGTGTGCCAGACCCCCAGGGGTTTCACTCGTCCCCCACAGTCAGCCACATGGCTTCACCATCTCCTCAGACTGGACCTTTGGGGCTCCAGCCCCCCTGCTGCACCCTATGAGCTGTGCTCAGCGAGTCCAACTGCGATGACCCCCAGTGGAGATCAGTCCTCTCTGCAGAGATCAATGCACCTCGCCCAGCATTGGCAGGGACACTCACCCAACGCTGTCGACACAGTTGGGTTTTTTGGTTATCTGGCACACAGCACAGAAAGGCCTTAGGGTAGTACAGAGAACTGAAGGTTAAAGCGTAGTAAATTCTGGTCCGCTCAGAGCCCAGGCAAGCTATAGGGAACCCCTTGGTTCAAGCTTGGTCTGTCCCTTAGTCTGATCTCCTTCCTCAGATTTCAGCTGAGAGCTCTGACTCCTTCTAGCACCCAGCTCTTATTCTCCATCTCTCCAGTCTTTTGATCTCAACTTGGGGGACTGTTATGCATGTTCCCTAAGGAGAGCCATGGAAATCCATCTCCCCTCTAGGTTGTTGGTTGCTAGGTGCCAATGTCCTAGTGATTGGATTTGCCACTGCCTTCTCAGATGCTCCTTTCGTGTAGAGACTAAAGCCCAGACAGTAGGTGACAGCCACACCTGTATATGTCAGCCTGCCCTGAGACAGTCTCCTTCCACTCATTTGGTAACAGTGCAGCTCATAGGGGAAACTGAGGCACAAACAGGACTCAAAAAAATATTTCCACTTGGTCACAGCACGTAAATTTGTTAATTAGTTTAGGAATAACACTAACTCTACAAACTACCATTTAGTCAATAATCACTGCAACCTTGGGCACTGGCTACGCTGGAATGCTTTTTAATTTTTTTTTTTTTTGTAAGTTTAATACTTATTTTCCCTCATTATTCTTCATCACAAAAAGTTTCTTCTTCAGCAGAAACCGCAACTGCCCTGTAACACCATGCAAAATCCATACAATTATGATTAAAACATTTCAGTCTTTAGGACCCAGATTAGATTAAAATTATTCTTACAGACATTAGATTTTTTTCATTCTCCCCCCTCAGTGTTGCTTGCTACCAGCTCTTATTTCCCCTCAGCTCTTCTGCTGGAGAATGAGATTGAGGCAATGCTGCTTTCTGTAGAATTTACTTAGCAAACTGCATCTTCTCATTCAGAAATCCACCTCTCTCGCTCAGCCCATCAGAAAGTCTCAGGAGTTTAAATTAGCCCCTCCCACACCAGATAAATCCCAGCAGAATTTAAAGGGACACTATCCAATACTTATTTTTAAATTGACGTTCCATTACTTCTGGTAGCCCCTTAGCATGGCAAAAGAAAATGGCTTTTCCCATGGATTAATCTAGCAAACACCAGTTCATTGTCCTGCCTTGCTAACAGAGCTGAAGTCAAGTCACTGCTTTATGCCTAAATCTCTGCAGCGAGAGATCCAAGACCCAGACACCTGAAACTTGGTGAATGTTCATTTTTGGCTTCATACTTTGTGGCTCAGGCCAACCCAAGATCTTTGGTTTCATTTACATCCTCTTCATGCTGGTCTCTGCACAGAGGTGAATTTCTCCCTCTCTGTGCTAGTGCTGTGAGGGAAGCCACCGTGAATAGGCTCAGTATTTGGAGCAGAGTTATTTTGATACTCCTTGATGTTGAGTGGCATGGGAAGACTCAGTATGTAGTACTGACTCTGTCGGTGTCCTCGAAGCTGGGTGATTATATTTTAAAATAGAGAGAGAGGGGAATGTGCTAGGTACATGCGGGATCAAAGAGCCTTGGTGACATGAATAATAATCAGAAGAGCAAAGCTGAGATGATTTGTCATGGCCTCCAATCATCAGAGTGGTCTTGTCTTATGATCTTTACAAGGAGGAGATGACTACATACACGACCACAAATATGTGTGTGGTAATGAACCAGCTAGTACTGGATGGCGTCAAAGGCTGCATGTCATCAGCTCCCTGTAGCCAGCCATTAACCAATGAAGGCTGTCCTACTGCTCAAGAATTAGGGGCCTGAGCCTTTGCAACAGAAGGATCCAAGCTGAGGATCTGCTGCTCTCATTTGGTGCCAGGTGCACACAGTGTGTAACAGTGAGAACCACTGAGACCCAGGGAGTTACTGCTGTATGAGCATAGTTTAGCTGATCAATGGACACCAGGGTCTCATTAGCAGATTAGCATTTTAATTTCCCCAGGACAGTGCTTGACATTCTGTGGTTACCTAGTGCGGCATCATCTCTGCTTTGTAATAAGAGTCCCTCGTCCTCACAGAGCTTGTGTGTCTGGGAAAAAGCTTCTTGACATTCAGCCTAGGTTTTCCCTTAATTTATTATTTAGACATAAAAACTCACTGAAGCCAGTCAATGCTGCTAAGGAACAGTAATGCAAAATTCAAACCTTCTCACAAACCCAATAAATTCAACCTAAAGGCATGCATATGGACCCACAGACGCCTTGCCTTCTCACACATACACAAACGCCCTGCCTTATCACACATACACACCCACAGACATTTACAACACTCCTCTAGCAAATCAACCCTACTCAGCTACATCCAGGCAACCTCTGCTCAGCCTTTTTAGAGGCCAGTGTTCCTGTGCTGTATAATGTTAACTGATTACCACAGTTGGGCAGTACCAACGGTGCATAAGGCACTTCACAGACAAATAAGGCAGGGGGAGAGCTTACTGTCTAACTGATTACACTCGAGAGAGCTGTGAGACAGGATGTCACATGAAGCTGGGTGATAAAATAGTCAGATTTAACAGATGATCTGCCCCCATTCTGCCCCACACAAACACACTTCAGTTGAGGTTGATGGAGGGTGTCATGTTCTTCTCTACCAGATCTGGAGTGGCTACAGAGCTTACTTGTACACACCAACTGTTCATCATAAGATCCTGTAATGCAGTGGTTCTCAAACTGGGGGTTGCAACCCCCCTGGGGGTCGCCGGCCAATTCCAGGGGGGTCGCGAGCTGCCAACTCCTTCGGCGGCATTTCAGCGGAAGCTCCAAACATGCAAGTGGGTCCACCGAAAAACCGCCGAAGTGCAAGCTTTCGCTATCGGTGGCATTTCTGTGGACACAGAGATGAATGCTGTGTGTTCGCCAAAATGCTGCCGAAACCAGAAGAGTTCAATTCGGCGGCATTTCGGCAGACATACCTGGGGCGCGAGAGGACACGGCAGAGCAAAAAGGGGTCACCGAACCAACAAGTTTGAGAACCACTGATATACATGAACATGAAGATGAACCTCTTCAGAGTTGCCTCCTTTCCTACTACTGATTTTGCAGTCCCTGTTTAGAAGGTAAGAGCCTCTGAGAGGTTTGGAACCTGTTCAGTCTGATCCACTTGGTGCCGGCTCAATTCTAGGCACAGAAATCGCAGTGTTAGGGTGGCAGAATTTGATTTCCTGCCAAGGACTTTGTCCCTTAGAATCACTGAGGACATTGGGGTTTGTCCTTTTTGTTTTCCCTTTTCCTCCCTCCTTTCTCTTTTTCCTCTTGCTTCTTTTTTCCCTTTTTTTCTTCTTCCATCCCTCCACCAAAGAGGTATGTGTGTGTCTGGGAAGGAGGTTTGCTTTCATTGTGGGAGGCCCTCACTAAGAGGTGGGGCTGGAATAGTGCTGTGAGAGTGACCCCCTCCGGTGGTGACTTGGGCCACCCTTTGGGACATCTGATGAGACCCCTCAGCGCCCATCAGTCAGAGTCTCCATCCTGATTAGCCAAGCAGGGGGCTATTGACAGGAAGGACTCTGGTCCTTTTGTTCTCTTTGTACACCTTGCATGTAAGTCATAACCAATCAGGTATTTGATTATTATTGCTGCTTCTCTCCAATAATTGTCTCTGAACAGTTGATGATTCTAATGTTCTAGTTTTTCTAAAATACTTGCTGAATAATGACTAGGAACAATTGTTGGTCTATAGCTCATTTGAGAGCACTTTATGCTGATCAGTCAGTGTATCCAAAAAGGCTGGCCAGGAGCAGGACATCAGCCTTGCAGGGGAGGGGTGGATGTGACAGTGACATCACAAAAACCTTTTGCAGGACCTTGGGCAAAGGTGTTTAGGAGATGATGATCTCACAGAGACGCTGACATCAGCCGGGGTCAGGACAGAGGTGCAGGGCAGGGGCAGCCTCAGAGACCTCTGTGACTTTGCTGCAGCAAGTCTCCATCTCAAGGTTTATCCTGGAGGACTATGTGAGAATTAGGATTCATGTACTGAGCACAAGGAGGAATCTCTCTGGAGTTTTCTCCTTTTCTACTACTCATTTTGCTAGAAAACGAATATCCCTGTTTAGAAGGTAAGAGCCTCAGAGAGGTTTGGTCTGTTCAGTCTGATCCACCTGGTGCCAACTGAATTCTAGGCACAGAAAACACTAAGTTAAGGTGGCCAGGGTTGGAGCAAGGACCCCTCCCACTGTGTAGCCACCAATGGGAATGGAAGAATACAGGCACCAAAACCAATACAGAAAGAGAAATCTGACAAAGAAACTGCCAAGGAACAGCTATCATAGGAAGACTGAGGGGATGGAAACAAGAGCTCCTTCTTCAATGGGCTGGGGTGGGTAGTGTCTTTGGCACTGGAGGTTACTAGCGAGGAAGACAAGAGTCCATCCTAGGAAAAATGCCTTATTGTGAGCTACTGAAAGAACTCAGCTGTTTAGCTGATCAGAAGGGAAGGTCAAGAGGTGACATTTTTGAAGTGTCTAAGTACTTTCATGGAGAGAAAATACTGGGTTTTAGAGGGCTCTTTAATCTTGCAGAGAAAGGCATAACAAGACCCAGTGGCTGGAAGGTGAAAACAAACGAATTCATATTAAAAATAAGGCACAAATATTTAACAGTGAGGATGATTCACCTTTGGAAGAAACTACCAAAGGAAGTGGTGCATTCTCCATCTCTTGATGTCTTCTAATGAAGACTACTTGCTTTTCTGATATATGCTTTGATCAAAACTTAGCTATTGTGATATATTGAGGGCTAGGATATGTAGGGGCTCATATTAGATGTTCTAGTGGTCCCTTCCCATCTTAAAGTCTATTAATATATGAAAAACTGAGTGTGGCATTGGGAGCAGCCTCTGATGCTTTACTGTGTAGCTGGCTTTATCCCCAGGTGCAACAGTCATTGAGTGGTTAGATCCAGGGGAAGCAACTCAAACATCCAAAGAGGCTGACAAGGGGCACGACATCAGCTTTACAGGGGAGGGGTGTATGTGGCAGTGACATCACAAAGGCCTTTTGCAGGACCTCAGCCTATTGGGCAAAAGTGTTTGGGAGGCGGTGACCTCACAGAGAGACCCTGACATCAGCCAGGCAGGACAGAGTTGCAAGGGCAGCCTCAGAGATCCCTGTAGCTTTGCTGCAGTAAGTCTCCTTCTCGAGGTCTCTCCTTGAGGACTGAGTGAGAATTAGGATTCATACACATCAGTGGTTCTCAAACTGGGAGTCGCGGGGTGATTCCAGGGGGGTTGTGAGCTGCTGACACCTTCAGCGGCATTTCAGCGAAAGCTCCAAACATGCAAGTGAGTCCGCCAAAAAACTGCCGAAGTGCAAGCTTCTGCTATCGGCGGCATTTCGGCGGACACAGAGACGAACGCTGCGTGTCAGTCGAAATGCTGCCAAACCTGGAAGAGTTCAATTTGGGGGCATTTCTGCGGACATACCCGGGGCACGAGAGGACACGGTAGAGCAAAAAGGGGTCACCGAACCAACAAATTTGAGAACCACTGCTATAATGCTCTCCCAGATCTGACTAAGGTTAGTTTAAATACGGTATTTTACACACTGCCACCTACAGGCTGACCACTGTAATACAGTTTAGCATTCCATCACATCTTCCCCTTTTAACTTCTATATTCCACCATTTACAATATTTGTGCTGTCTTTAAAGTTCAGTAAGGATTTGTCTGTTAGGTGTCTCTGAAATGTGCTGGTTTTCTAATTACAATACCTGAACATGTAACAACTTGTTCAGCTGGCTGTCCGTTGGTTGCAACGACTAGCTATGGTCAGTTTGGAATCCTTGAGCTGCCTTCTTGTTCTGCGTTTGTCATTCGTAGAGTTTGAGCTGTTGATTGGTCTTTCTGAAGAACAAATTGTAGATGTCAATGGTTTCTGTTGAATTCTCCACTGTCGGTCTTGATCATACATGATCTGGGTGCTGAATTCTTTTCCTTCACGACAGCTGGAATTGTCCATTAATTTTCTCCGTCCAGTTTGACATGAGAATGGTCACCAGGTTCTAGACCTTGCAGTTTGCTAAGTGAATGACATCTGTTGTAACAGTGCTCCTAAGCTCTTTTAGTCTTTTTATCCGAGTTGGCTATTCTCTTCATATCCGGCCATTTCAGAGATAGAACTACTGTTCCAACTTTGGAAAAGAATCCGAGTTGTCGTCCCATCAGGAGCTGTGCTTGACTATATCCAGTAGGTGCTATTGGTATTGATCTGTTACTTAGAAGAGTGAGGAATTGTTCTGCCTGCTGTAGGATTTTTTTGACTGTCTCTACAGCTCTTCCAGCCTCTCCATTCGGTTTGGGGAATGTGGACTGCTTGTAATATGATCAATATTATATTTCATTTGGCAGTGAATTGCAGTCCATTGTCCATCACTAGCTTTTGTGGAATATGGAAGTGAGCAAAAGCGTGCCTCAGTTTCTCTATAACACTGCAACATGTTATGTCTTTCAAGTACATTATTTCTATATACCTGGGAAAATAGTCCACGATGACCAGGAAATGATGTCCTCTGAATTCGCATAAATCTGCTGCTAGTCTCGTCTAAGGAGTCTCTGATAGAGGTGTTTGTACTCTATGTGGTTCAGCATTGTCTCTTAATTTGATGTGTACTGGGTCTCCTTTCAAACGTACTAAATCAAGTATTCTGTTGAGTTCTTCTTCCTTTCCCACTAGGCCCGTCATGGCTGCCATGCTGTGGCTGAGAAGGCTGTTGGTCTCTGATTATGTACTCTGAATGCAAAGCTTTTGTCCTTGTAGGTGGTTTCTGTGGTGAACTGATCCATGCAGTTCAGAATCCCTCCAGAGCTAGTCAGAGCTGTCAGGTGACTTCAGCCCTGGGAGAGGTTGAAGTGACAGTAGGTCCCGTCTGCGATGATACTTATGTCAACTCCTGAGTCAATTGCCATGAGGATTTAATTTCACTCTCCATGCAAGCTCTCTGTCATCACACTGATAGATCTCAGAAACAATGCCTGTAATATCAATGAAAGCCTGTAATATCAGTGAATGCCCTGATTGTTTTGGTGCAGGAAACAGCTGCAAAATGTCCTTATTTCATGCATTTATTATACTGCACACCTCTGGCTGGACATGCATCACCTCTTGGGAGATTACTTTTTCTACACCTTGTGGACACTTATCCTCAGGTCAGTTTGAGTCTCAGATCTTATCCAATAATCCCTCTGATGCCAATCCTTTAGTAACTAAAAATTACAGATTTAATAATAAAAAGGGAAAAGAAAGAGGAGAGTTACAATGGTTAAAATCTCGAGAGAGATATATATATGTAAAGTTTGTAGGCCAATTTCACAGCAGAGGTGGTGAGGTGAGGCTGCTGATTTGTAGAAGTCTTTCTGGAATCAATTTAAGGGATATAGTCCAATAGGAAGTCCTGGAGTAAAGTCTGTTCAAGTCTTTCCAAGTATTTTCCGGGTTATTCCAAATCATTATTTAGAAGATCTCCATCTTATGACTTATATTTTTCCTGTTCAAAGTTTAAGCAGACTAGAGTTGGCAGGATAAGGCCTGCAGTATTCCTTTAAAGCCCTCTAGCAAGCTGACAGCCTCTTGTCACAGTAGGACCAGCCCCTGAGGAAGAATAGGATGTACAGATTGTCTGTGGAGTGTTGCTTTGAAGCTAATCTTCTATTTCCTCTGCAGACACAGGTAAACTAGTTGCATTCATTCACATCAGGCTGATATTTCATTTTAGCATAGTGTGTTGAAGACACTATGCTAAAATGCTGGAGGTCTCTGGAGGGAGTAGTCAGGGGACAAGGAGTGGGGGTCTTAGATGGGGGTAGGATCCCAGGGGGTAGTTGGTTAGAGTGGGGCAGGTCTCAGGACGGGGCAGCCAGGGGACAAAGAGCAGGGGTCTTAGATATGGTGTGGGGCCCGGCGAGGAAGTTAAGGTGGGGGGGTCTCCAGAGGGGGCAACCAGGGGATAAGGAGCAGTGGGGGTTGGATGGGTCGGGGGCAGTCAGGGGGCGGGAAGTGGGTGGGCGTCAGATGGGGCGACACCTGGCTGTTTGGGGAGACACAGACTTCCTTACCCAGCCCTCCACACAATTTTGAACCCCAGTGTGGTCCTCGGGCCAAAATGTTTGCCTACCCCTACTCTACAAGGAATGGCCCTGTTTACCATTGCAATACCCTTTTGATATGCCCTTTAGGATTGCTTATTGGTCCCCTAGCTTGCTGATTGTTAATCCTTCATTGGCTCAGCTTTACACGGCTTTTTCAAGTTTGTCAGGTTTCTGTAGGTTTTGCTTTTTCATCATTCAGACTGTTTTGCTATCTGTATAGCAATGGCTAGGGTTAAATCTCTCGTCACTTGTAGCTGCTGTGAAAGGTTCATATCTATTAACCCAAGACCAGCCTCTCTCTGATATTTTCATGATTTGCATTCCCCAAATCACAATTTTCAGCCAATTTATTCAGAGCTCTTATAAAACATTCAACATTCCCCCCTGGTTCTTGAATTCTCTGGTGAATACATGCTCTTTCATAAGTTGTATTTCGCTGCGATCTAAAGTATACATCAAACATAGCCAAAACCCTTTCATAGTCTTCTTTGTGACTGTCTTCAGTAAAGTCAGAGAATTGAAAGATTCATTCCGCTTGCCTCCCCATAGCATAAATTAAAGAAGATACCTGTATATCTGCAGTTTCTTTGTGCAGCTTGGGAGCAATGTGAAATCCTGCAAAATATTGTTTCTCGTCTGTCCAATCTGAAGGTTTGTTAAAGCTGAAGTTCTCTGAGGCATGTTGATGAGATCTTGCAACCTTTGTTGCTGTTCCTTTTGTCTGCGACCTTTGTTGCTGTTTTCCTTCTGTTTCTGTTCTTAGTTTAATCCTGACACCATGTCATGTTCTTCTGTACCACATATGGACAGGCTGCAGTTTAGCATTCCATTACAGAGAGTTTACAGGCCTTCTAGAAGAAATTGAGGGAGATGAAGTAAGAGGATTAAAAATGACAGACAAAGACAGGAAGGGTGCCCCATGAAGGAAGGACAGGTGCCAGAGCTAGAGAAAGGAAAACAGGTGGAGAAACAAACAGAGACAAGGTCAGAATAGGCAAAAGCAGCAATATCTCCTGGCCCTGGTTGTTACCCTGTGTGCCATGGTACAGTCCTGTCTCCCACACAGTCCGTGTAGGGGTTTGTGGGGCGGGAGGGGGCAATGCCGAGGTTTGAGGGACAGAAGGAGTGGTTGGTTCTGGGGTTTGAGGAATGGAGGGAGGGTCACTGCCAGGATTTGTGGAGCGGGACGGGAGCGGTCAGTGTCAGGGTTTAAGGGGTGGGAAGGGAGGGTCGGTGCCAGGATTTGAGGAGTGGGAAGGGGGAGTCGGTTCCGGGGTTTGTGGGGTAGAGCATTGCTGGGGTTTGTAGGGCGGGGGCAAGTCGGTGTTGGGTTTGTTGGTGTGGAGCAGTGCCAGGGTTTGTGGGGTGGGGGCAGGGCAGTGTTAGGGTTTGTGGTGCAGAAGGGAGGATTGGTGCTGAGTTTTGAGGACAAGAAGGGGGGTTAGACCCCTCTAGTAGCCCAAGGATGCCCCTCAGGGGTTCTGCTGCTTCCTTTGAGCAATCCCAGAGCGTATGTTTAGGGAGTGCTCTGCATCTGTGCTGGGGTCCCACATGGCTCCTTGTCGTTTAAGATTTGTGGAGGCCAGCTGGGGGCTATGGGGCACTCCATGTGACAGTGACACACAGGGGTTGTGGGGCACTCCATGTGACAGTGACATGCAGCACCACATCTCCACTCCCGCACCCGACAGGTACAGCCTAAACATCTCATCCAGTGCCCTGTGGAGTGTGGGCTAGGGCTGAGCGCTGGCTCTATGGGAGGAGTGGGGCAGGGCTAGATCTGAGGCCGTGTCTTTGGTGCTTGGGGGCTGCTGGACCCCAGCTGTCCCTTGTCCAGAAAACAGCAGCAGGCAGGTGTGTCCCACTCACAGGACCAGCAGCGAGTGCAGCAGTGAGGGCAGCACCGAGGAGCATGAGAGCCAGGCCCAGCGGATCGACCGGATCCTCCAGGACAACACGAAGGACTATGCCATGGTGGAGGCTCCCCAGGCCCAGGGCTCCCAGTTCAATCTCCCCTCTTACCTCTACCCAGACGAGGTGCTGGATGACTTGACCATCTCCCCGTACGCCAGCTACACCTTGCTGTCTGAGCACCCGCCCACTGTGCTTAGCGGCTGGCTGGACAAGCTCTCCCCGCAGGGGTAAGTGCCCAGCCTCGGGGAGGGTTTGTGAGTGCCCGTCAGGGGGCTTCAGTGAGCTATGAGCAGGTCCCTACCCTGTGCCTGGGTAAGGGCATGTGCAGCTCTGGTTGGAGATGGGATTGGGACCCACACTAGCTTTGCCCAGGCTCCACTCCTGGCATCATTCTTTGCCCACAAGCAGCCGGTTTTCTCCGTGGCAGGCGCTGGTGCGTCTTGGCATGTGAATACGCTGGGTGCTGCCATGCTGGGTGAGTCTGTGAGCTGCAGGTAGGCCTGCAGTTGCTGGGAGCCTTGCCATATACATCATGCCCGCCTAGACCCACTGGGCCAGTCAGGTCACTGGGATGGTGCAGCAGGACTGCTGGGAGGGGAGTCCGACCCATGGAGCCCTGCTCTCACCTCCTGCAGGGGTGCCATCCCCTTGTTTCTGCAGTAGGCTCTAGCTAGTCTGAGGGTGTCTCTGGGGACAGGGCTCTGCCAGGCTCTGACCCCAGCAGCCTCCCCTCCTCTGCCCTCCCATCAGGAATTACGTTTTCCAGAGGCGCTTCATCCGATTCGATGGGAAAAACCTCATGTACTTCCACAGCGAGAAGGTGAGTCCGTGTGGACCGCAGCCTGGCTGCACCATGATCAGTCTGCTACCAGGGCCCAGTCAGGGGATGGGCTGGCAGGACAGGGAGAGCTGAGGGGTGGGGTAGGCAGGGTTAGGAGAAGGGGAGAGGGGCAAGGTTAGGGGCAGTGTTTACTTTGTTCGGGGGTGAGCCCCTGCACCTCTAGACTTGGCGGTTAACAGCCCTGACAGCTCCACACAATGTGTCCTGAGCCAGGTGCCCGGTCAGCAGCTGCCGCTCTCTGGCCTCACAGCCAGCCCCAGCACCTCTTTCATTATAAAATAAACCCTGGTTAGGGGATGGGCTGGATTTGGGGGGTGTTTGATGGGGGAGTGGAAGGAGTTAGAGGATGGGATGGGATTAGGGTATGAGGTTGAAAGAGATGGGGAAGGGTGAGGGATGGGCTGGAGTTAGGGGATGGACTGGGATTCAGGGATGAAGTTGATGAGGAGGGAGAAGGGTTGGGATAGGGATGAGGTTATTGGGGGAAAGGGCAGGGTTCGGTGTCAGGATTAGGGGATAAAGCTGATGGGGGAAGGGCTGGGCTGGGGATAGGGATGAGGTTAATGGGGGAAAGGTCTGGATTAGGGGTGGGGAAGGGGAAGGATTGGGATGGGAATGGGGTGTCCCAGTCCCAGTTCATTTAACTGGAGCAGGAGCACCCCCTTGTGCTCTGATGCGTAGCAGTTTCCATTCTCTTTCTGCCCCCGTATTCCCTGCTGCAGTGCCCCCTGCCTCTCCCCGTTCGGGCTGTGACCAGGCCGGACTTTGCCAAGGGGAGAGGAGAGGGATGAAGGAACCTGGTTCTGCCCTATGAGTCCAAGG
The DNA here is from genome assembly GCA_007922305.1 of Dermatemys mawii. Classification (NCBI taxonomy): domain Eukaryota; kingdom Metazoa; phylum Chordata; order Testudines; family Dermatemydidae; genus Dermatemys; species Dermatemys mawii. The sequence goes on from ML677410.1 coordinate 1,631,239, forward strand.
GGAAGTGAGGCAGGGGAATGGTGTATTTCTCCCTTGAACAGCCTCGTGCCCCCCAGCTCTGGGAGGGGGTCCCCTTAGCCAGATGCCCTGGGAGCCTTCCTAGGAGAGCAGGGTGGATTGGCCTGAGCTGGGGGCCTTTGTGTTGCCCTGGGCACAGGGCAGGGTCTGGGCTTGTGCTCAGGGAGTGGGGAGTTCAGGCTGAAGTAGGGCCCTGCCTATGAGTGACATGCAGCACCCCAGCAGGGTGCCAAGGAGGTGGGCTGGGCTGCTCTCCTGCGCACTCAGGACTCTCCTGCCCCCAGGTACATTTGAATGGTGCAGCTAGTAGCCAGGAGCTGTGCAGCCCCCAGTGCGTACGTGGCTTGATCCTGGGAACAACCCAGGAGGGGGCCCAAGTACCTCTCGCCTGACCAGCGGGGCATCCTTAGGGGAGGCTGTATCTGTGCCCACCCCAGTGCTGTGGATGAGGAATATCCTGGGAGGAGGCACCTGGAGGAACATGCCAGAGCCAGGGAGTCGCATGTGCTTGGCTCTGAGACATGGGTGGTGTGATCCTGGAGGGCTCATGGCCTTTCAAGGCACAAGCACTGTGTGCACCTGGGCCCAAAGGCCGAGCTGTTTGCTCACTTTGTCAGCGCCAGGGACTTGGTCTGTGCTCTGAGTCAAGCTGGGCCAAGGCCTGTCCATTCACACCCCTTGCCATCCCAGAGGCATTACAGGGCAGCACCTATGCATGTGTAACCCTTCTGCCAGGTGGAGCCAGCAGCAGCCAGGGCCCTGGTTCAATATCTAGGGATTCCTTTCCATTCATCCAACACAGAACTGGTTTGAGCCCCCAGTAACCTGGGAAATTTACATATCACCCCTGGGCACCTCCGAGAGGCAATACTTCCTCCCCACTCACAAACAGAGTCTGAGTGTAGAAAAGAAACTTTTAAGAAAAGGAGGGAAGTAACTTGGCATTAATTTGGGAAAACACCACAAACAGAGTTCATAAACATAAACTCTGAGTGAAAGACCCACCCCAAGTAAGTTGAGCAGTGTCCTTTTCATAGAATCATAGAAGATTAGGGTAGGAAGAGGCCTCAAGAGGTCATCTAGTGCAACCCCCTGCTCAAAGCAGGACCAACCCCAACTAAATCATCCCAGCCAGGGCTTGTGAAGCCTGACCTTAAAAACCTCTAAGGAAGGAGATTCCACCACCTCCCTAGGTAACCCATTCCAGTGCTTCACCACCCTCCTAGTGGAATAGTGTTTCCTAATATCTAACCTAAACCTCCCCCACTGCAACTTGAGACCACTACTCCTTGTTCTGTCATCTGGTACCACTGAGAACAGCCGAGCTCCATCCTCTTTGGAAGCCTCCTTCAGGTAATTGAAGGCTGCTATCAAATCCCCCCTCACTTTTCTCTTCTGCAGACTAAACAAGCCCAGTTCCCTCAGCCTCTCCTTGTAAGTCATGTGCCCCAGCCACCTGATCATTTTTGTTGCCCTCTGCTGGACTCTCCAATTTGTCCACTTCCTTTCTATGGTGAGGGGCCCAAAAGTGGACACAATACTCCAGATGTGGCCTCACCAGTGCCGAATAGAGGGGAATAATCACATCCCTAGATCTGCTGGCAATGCTCCTTTTTCCCCTCAGAGTCTTACACCTAGCAACCCAAAAATCCCCTTTACATGCCCAACCCTTCTCTGCACCCCACTCACAATTGCTGCCCTTGGTCAGTGCAGACCCGGAGTTCAAAGGTACATCTGCAGAGTTCACCTCCTACCCTGGGTGGGCAGTAAGAGGCATCTTACTCATCACACCTCTCTGCTGCCACCCTACTGGCCACACATCACCAGCTGCCCGCTTCCTGCTCCTGCTGGGCAGTCTCTTAGAGATTTTAGCCCTGTGCAGACATACAGTCCTGCCACAAGTGATTTCAGGTCTGGGCAGAAACACAGTTTCACCACGACTGGCTTCAGCTCTCGGTGAGCCATTAAACACCTCTAGACTGGGCAATTAATACCCTGACACCTCCATGCCAGCCCCAGAATTAGACGAACACACACATTAACAGAACGCATCTGAGAGGACCGGGTTAATCAGCACTTCTAAGCTGACCCCTTATATGTCCCTGGACTCAGTAGGCTGGGTCGAGCAGCATCTCCAAGCTGTCGCCCTCATATGCCATCGTTACCACACTGGAATAGAGCACGCCTGAGCAGCCTGGGTTGAGCAACCCTCTGCCACCTTCATATGTCCCAGGTTCAGCATGTCTCTATCCCCACTTTCACATTACAATTGTCCTGGTAGTAACCCACTTGATGAGCAAACCCCACCGGATTATTGGGTGCTGCAGGGATCTTTTAGCTTAGGTACGAGGAGTGTTGCTGCAGAGTGAATGAGGAAACCAAAAAACACCCACAAAAAATGGGGCGGGGGGAGAGAGAGAGAAGCAACCAGCTTAATCATGAAAGTTATTTATTGCTAGGTAATAACCCTAGGGGAGCCAAAGAAACAAAAAAGTTGTAATATTAAATCTAACTTAAATTTGATTGTAAAAGTCAGATATAGAAAACTATAACTGATCACACAAGTCAGGGCCAGAAGGCTATACCTAGAGACAGAAAGAGGTGGAGTCTTACCACTGCGTGAAGTTTGAATCGATTGGGGTCCCAGGTGGTGCTTGTAGCTGAGTTTCCGGAGGGCTGGAGACAGGCAGAGCCCCCAGCATGGTCAGTCAGGAGAAGAAAGTCCCAATAGAACTGATGCAGATTTTAGATCCAGGCATCAGAGCACTTATTTGAGCATGGATAGGGGTTTTTGTAGGGAAATAACAATGGTTCAAGGGAGAACACTAGATTTGTTTATGTGTAAACTGATTGCTCAAGGGAGTATATCAAAGTTGTTTAGTTTGAGCTAGACAATAGGAGTTGATCATTCCTGGCTATGGGCAGTGTTCCTTGGAGGGAGCTCACAATGCAGTTAGGGAGCTTCACTATTTTGGATACCAATAGAGGACTTATTACTAGAATTGGCCTGATAACTACTGAGCTGCTGTGTGCAGGCCTGGGTTCATTAACATCTGGAGCACAGATCCCCCATCATGCAGTGCTTCCCTGCTTTTTGGGTCCCAGAATTCCGTGGGGTTCTTGCCTTGGAATCTCTGTTCTCCATTCTGTATGCTAATGGAGATGCCTCCTCATCCCATGTTTGATGCAAATGAAGCTAGGAAAGGTTCCTTACTCCTGTCACCCTTATCCTGGGGGTTTAGGATGTGTCTCCAGCTGCCTTTTCATTGCTTTTTATAAGTCTTTCTTCTGGTTCAAGCAGAGGTGGGGAGGAAGGTCTTTCATGAGTTAGACAGGTTGGGTACTGCGCCCTGGTTCTCCAAGAACACAGTGCTGCTGGGTAACAAAAGGGCCACGTAAACACTAAATTAGCCCAAAGCAAACTCCCTGGGTCCTACCTGAAGGGAGCGCACTGCCAGCAGGGACAGTGGAGGCCTGTCAGAGTCTGGGGTGTAACCCTCTTAGGGCCATTCCAGGATCCATATCCCAAGGGTGTGATCCCGCTCTCTGTCATCGAGATGGCACGCGCCACCAAGGAGAACAAGTTCCAGGTTGTCACAAGCCACAGGATCTTTGTCTTCAGAGCTGAGAATGAAGGTGAGAGAGACCCCCAGCCAGAGCCCCCTCTCCAGAAGTCATCCCCCATCCACAGCCCCTGGCCAGAGCCCCCCTCCAGAGATTGCCCCCATCCACAGCCCCCAGCCAGAGTCCCCGTGGCCAGAGACTGCCCCTAATCCACAGCCTCTGGCCAGAGCCTTCCCCTCACCCAGCCAGAGCCCTCACCCCCTTGAGGGGTTTCCCCCATCCTCAGCCCTCCCCTCCCAACTCAGAGCCCCTACCCCTGCTGCGGGTCCTTCAGCCCAAACTCCCTTAGGTGTTTGCATCCACAACTCTTCCACCCACCCTAGCTGCTTCCTCCAGCCTGATCTCTATGCCTCCTGTACAAACTATTCCTCTCCCTGCCCGCCACCCATGGCCTCCATCAGTCACTGCTTCCCTGTGGATTCCCCACTTCCCAGTAATGGTGCTCGCTGCTCCCTGGCCCAGCCTGCCGCCACGGGGAGCTCCTCCAGGTCTGCCTCAGCGAGCGCCCCTCTGCTGCTGCTGGGCCAGTTGCTCATCCCTGCTCTGCTTCCTGAGCCTTGGGGGGCTGGTCCAGCCTCAGATCCTGGCTGGGCTCCATCCATGACCTGGCGGTGCTGGACTGTGTGTGAACACTCATTGCCTGTCTCCACCCCACCGCTGCTGTGCCCTGCAGCTCAGAGGAACGAGTGGTGCTCCACCCTGCAGAGAAAGGTGGCAGAGCAGCGGTTGGTCAGCCCCCGGTCCCGCCTGGCCAGCAGCAGTCACTGCCAGAAGTGTGGCACTCTGGAGCTCAAGGGCCAGAAGTCCAAGCTGTTTGCAGCCCTCAGCCTGGCCAGCATGTGGCTGTACAAGAGCGAGCAGGTGAGCGAGGTGGGGCCTGGCCATGCTACAGGTGGGGAGCCCCAGAGTCCCCCAGCAGCATGGAGCCAGGCTGAGTCTGAGGCCACCCCGCAGGCCTGGGCCCAGCACCCAACAGCCCCAGCTTGGGCCTTCCAAGGAGGGACCCACATATTGTTGAGGCCCCTGTGGTTTGGGAGCAGAGATGACGTCCCGGACCCTGTGTGCCCATGCCTGTGGGCAGGCCAAGGAGCTGGGGGCCCCCACTCAGGTGTAGTTTGGGGGTGTTTCCTGCAGCGCCTGTGGCTTTACACGTGCCTAATGCCAGCACGTGTAAAGGCCGCTCTGACTGGGGACTGGTCCCTTCCCCTGCGAGACTTGACAGAGTAGAGGGCACTGGGCTGGGATGGGGAGATGGTGACCGCTGACTCCAGGGCCAGTTGCTCCCCCTCTGTAACATGGAGTGGCCCTTTTCCTGGCCTGGCCCATCGCCATCAGCGTGCGGGAGGAGCCAGGGACTGGGGACAGGTCAGAGAGAGGATAGTGTAGCAGACAGGCCTGGGCTGTAAGCAGAGTTTGAGTCCCCACCTCACCAGGGCCGGGTTATTCCTGGCATGGATAGCATTGTGGGGGGGGAGGGTGCCCACACCTCCCACCCCACAGGGTATGTGCCTGTGTGGAGTCTCAGTGCAGGCTGGCAAAGCAGGCCCACTGGCATGCTGAAGGGGAGAGTGCCCCATGCGGGCATTGCTGGCTGTGGGTGCGGTGCCTGGAGTGTGTGCAGCTGTCCTGCAGGGTTGGGGGTGCTGTGCCCCCTGGGCTTGAGGCATGGCACTGCAGGGCTAAGGCTGCAGCCTCTCTCTGCATCCATCTCCACTCATAGTTCTTTAAAATGGGCATCGCCATATGCCTGATCGAGCTCCACGGCGCCACCATCCGGGACGCCAAGAACCGCAGCTTCGAGCTCATCAGCCCGCTCAAGATCTTCAGGTAACTGCGCTGGGGGCGCCAGGCGGGGGTTTGGCTGGAAGCTGGGCAGCGCATTGGGTGCCCCAGCAAACATGGGTGCTGCAGCGGGACTCTGTGCAACTCGGGTGCCCAAGGACTAGCCCAGGACGCTCTGAGTTTCCTGTCTGTGCCTTTGCCCAGCTTCATGGCTGAGTCGGAGCGGGAGAAACGAGAGTGGATGGAGGCCCTGCAGGACGCCATTGCGGAGATGCTGTATGACTACGAGGTAGCTGAGAAAATCTGGTCCAACAAAGCCAACAAGTTCTGTGCCGATTGCAGAGCCCTGAATCCCGACTGGGCGTCCATCAACCTGTGCGTGGTGATCTGCAAGCAGTGTGCAGGCCAGTGCATTTCCTCCTTCCCTCCCTTCCCTGCCAGCGGGGGAGGGGTGGGTAAGAGCGCTTGATGGATCAGTGTGCGGGGGGCTGGGCAGGGCAGTAGATCATTTGGGAGGGTGGGTATATTGTGCGAGCCAGTTGGTGAGTGGATATACTGGCTGGTTGGGTATAGGTGGGTCAGTATATCGGCTGCGCGGGTCAGTGGTTGGGTATATAAGGTGGGCAGGTGATATATCAGCCACGGGGGTTGGCAGGTGGGTGAGAAAATATATCAGTTGGGTGGGTTTGTGTGTGGGCGGGCGGGTTTATCAGTTGGGTAGGTCGATGGGTGGGTATATCAGCCAGGTGGGATGGCGGGTGGATGTGTTAGTGGTTGGGTGGGCGGGTATATTGGCCAATTGAGGTGGGATGGTGGGTTGGTGGGTCAGTATCTGGGCCAGGTGAGTTGGAGGAATGGTGGCTCAGTAGGTCAGTATATGGGCCAGGCAGGTCACTGGGATGGTGGGCCAGGCAGCTGGGTGAGTAGTGGTGGATTGGTGGGTCAGTATGTGGGCCAGGTGGATCAGCAGGATGGTGGGTGGGTGGGTCCGTTTATGGGCCAGGCTGGTCAGTGGGATGGCAGGTGGGTGGGTGGGATGGGGGATAGGTAGGTCAGTATATGGGCCAGGCAAGTGAGTGGGTCAGTATAAGGGCCGGGTAAGCGGGTGGGTCAGTATATGAGGCAAGTGGGATGGGGGGGTCAGTATATGGGCAAGTGGCTCGGTGGAATGGTGATCGGGGTGGGGGCTCAGTATATGGACCAAATGGGTCAGTCTCATGGCAGGGGGTCAGTATATTGGCCACGTGGGTCGGTGGGTCAGTATATGGGCAGGGCATGTGGATGGGTCAATATATGCGGCAGTGGACTGGTGGGCAGGTGGGTCAGTATATGGGGCAGGCAGGTCGGTGGGATGGCAGGGGGTTCGTTGGGTCAGAATATGGAGCAAGTGGGTTGGTGGGTGAGTTGGTCAATATATGGGGCAGGCAGGTCGGAGGGATGGCAGGGGTGGGGGAATCAGTATAGGGGCCAGGCGGGTCAGTGCGGGGCTGTGTGGTGGGTCAGAAGGTGGGCCAGATGGCTGGGCCATTAATAGGGTTGTCAGACGATTGGCCAGCCAAGTTGATGGCGTAGCGATTGTCCAGTTGCAATGGAGCCAGGCTGCTCACAGTCTCTCTGATGCTCCCAACAGGTCAGCACCGGAGCCTGGGCTCTAGCGTGTCCAAGGTGCAGAGCCTGAAGCTTGACACCAGTGTCTGGAGCAATGAGATTGTCCAGGTACAGAGACTGCCCTGGTCATCCCCTGCCCCTCGTCTGCTGCCACGGCCAGCGCCCACATGGCAGAGCTGACATTACAGAAATGTGTGTCATGCTTGCGGTCTGGGGTCGGGGGGCTGATCTTCCTGGGGATGCCCTGGAAGTCGGGAGAGGACCCACAGCATTTCTCCAGAGCATCCCCTGTCCATCTCTGACCCCCAGCCCCCTCCAGGGGCTTGCAAAGTGCCCCCTCGACAATCCACAGAATCCCCCCGTGCTATCTCGCCTCCTCCCACAGTGACTCTGTGCTCTCATTTAGCTGTTCATCATGCTGGGGAACGAGCGAGCAAACCGGTTCTGGGCTGCGCGCCTCCCGCCCTCTGAGGCCCTCTACCCAGATGCCAGTGCGGAGCAGAGACAGGTCTTCATCACTCACAAGTACCGTGACGGGTGGTACCGCCGCCCGCACCCCCACTACACCTCCCAGGATGACGTGCTGCAGGTAACCGGCATTCTGGGCTTGGACTGTCCTGCGACAGTGGCACAGGCCCTGGAGAGCACAGTGAACTCCCTCACTGACTCAACGCCTCATCCCGCACTTGTGGCAGGGGCTCAGAGGCCGTGGGGATGGGCAGGATAGGCCCGCCCTTCTGCATGGGTGCACACACATGCATGAATTGCTCCCCTTCCTGCCCCTGAGCTGGCAGCTAGGTGTCCATGGAGCAGGGGCCCACTGATCGTGTCTCCCGCTCCAGGCGCTTTGTGCTGCTGTGGCAGGGCCCAGCCTGCTGAAGACAATCCTGCAGTTCTTCTCTGCCACTGAAGCCGGGATGGCAGCCGACCCAGGGGGCTGCGACGGATGTCAGGGAACCGAGCTCTGGCGGACCCCTGAGAGCAGCTGGCATGGGAACCATTCAGGTAACTGTAGATCCCAGAGCCCCCTACCCCACAGTGGTGTGGAGGAAATGGCTTATTTGTCACTGCCCCCACCCCTTCCCCTGCCCATTCTGGTCCTGTGCCCTCTGTGTTGGCAACGATGTGCCACCCATTTTCCCATGGAACATCAGGGGCATCAGAAGAGAGCCTGAGGCTGAGGTTCTGGCCAAAGCCAGTCATCCCAAGGGACCAAGCCCACAGTTGTCCAGGTCCCGCAGGGGCCAGCTTTGTCATTATCCCACATTGCGCTCACCTTTGAGCCATGGCAGGTTGAGAGAGATAACTGTGAGCCCACTGTGTCCTGCACAGGGGACTCTCTGCTCCGCAGGCAACCTACCTTCCCCGGAAACCCTTTTCCAACACAGAACTCTACCTCTCCCAGAACCCCACTGCCCCACATGGAACCCACCCTGCCCCACACTTCCCATATCTCTCAGTCTCACATGCTTTTGGAACACCCCCTCCCCACTTTCCCACACTTGGACCATTGGTCTCTGTGCCATTGACCTGCCCAGGGTCACCGCCCAACTCCCACGAGGTGGCAATGTTTCCATGAGGTCAGGGCATCCACAGGTTTTGCTCTGCTACCCTCTGCAGTGTGTTGGGGAAAGGTCAACATCTTTTGTAAAGGTAAATCATGCCTCACCAATCTATTGGAATTCTTTGAGGGCATAAACAAGCATGTGGACAAAGGAGATCCTGTGGATATAGTGTACTTGGACTTTCAGAAAGCCTTTGACAAGGTGCTTCCCCAAAGGCTCTTAAGCAAAGTAAGCTGTCATGGGATAAGAGGGAAGGTCCTCTCATGGATCAGTAACTGGTTAAAAGACAGGAAACAAAGGGTAGGAATAAATGGTCAGTTTTCAAAATGGAGAGAGATAAATAGTGGTGTCCCCTAGTGATAAATAGTGCTGTTCAGTATAAATGATCTGGAAAAAGGGGCAAACAGTGAGGTGGCAAAATCTGAAGACAATACAAAACTACTCAAGATAGTTAAGTCCAAAGCAGACTGCGAAGAGTTACAAAGGGACATCACAAAACAGGATAACTGGGAAACAAAATGGAAAATGAAATTTAATGTTGATAAATGCAAATTAATGCACATTGGAAAACATCATCTCAACTATACATATCAAAACGATGGGTCTAAATTAGCTGTTATCCCTCAAGAAAGAGATCTTGGAGTCATTGTAGATAGCTCTCTGAAATTTTCTGCTCATTGTGCAGCAGTAACCAAAAAAGCTAACAGAATGTTAGGAACCATAAGGAAAGGGATAGATGATAAGACAGTAAATATCATAATGCCACTATATGAACCTTACTCCTGGGGAAATTCTGCACCACTGCGCAAAATTTATGTCCCCCGCAGATTTCTTCGCTTTCCTGCAAAAAAAATTACTCTCTGACAGGGAAGCAAAGGGAAGCCAACAATACGTTCCGGGTGCCCAGGGCAGCCAGCAGAGAGGTAGATCACTGTGGGAGCAGGAGGCGGGACTGGAGAAGACCTGACTGGTGGCTCTTACCCTGTGCCAGGCTCAGCTGCTAATCCCAGCTGGGCTAGGGAAATTGGAACTTCCTCTTTCCCTGCATGGCATTCAGGGTCATGTCAGACTCACCCCCAGATTTCTCCCCTGGCTGTAGGAAGCTCTGCAAACATCCCCCTCCAAGCCCCGCCGCATGCTTCCTGTACCCAGAGCTCCTGAGCTGCAGGGGGAGATATCTCTGTACTGGGAGCTGCTCCCTCATCCGCCCAATCCCCATGCATCCATACCTCCTCTGACCCAGAAACCTCTCTGATAAGCCCACTCCCCCTGCACCTGGACCACCCTGACAAGCCACCTACACCCGAATCTCCACCCTACCAGACTCCAACCAACTGCATATGGATCTCCACCCCACTAAGCCCCAGCATTCTCTCCTTGTGGATGGAAACCCCTTTGTTCTCCTGTGTAAAATCACAGCAACAAGATGGAGTCTGTAGCCACTTGGGCAAGTCACATGTCCATGAATGATTCTGCTTTCTGCAGGCTGATGCCATTGTTTACATGTTAGTTTGAACATTCCCAGGAAAGTTCAGATGTGGGTTGGCATCTCTCAAAGTCCGTTGTCAGTTAAGTGTTTCTTGATTGGGCATGTACTGAGAATAGTGCTTTTTTGAGAAGCTGACGAAATGTTTCACTGAGGCTACTTAGGGCTTGACTACACTTGCTAATGTAGAGTGCTTTGAGTTAAAACAGCCTTCGGAGAGTGCATTAGGGAAAGCGCCACAGTCTGTCCACACTGACAGCTGCAAGTGCACTGGCATGGCCACATTTGTGGCACTTGCAACTGCATTGGGAACAGTGCATTATGGGCAACTATCCCAGGTTCAAGTGACTGCAACATGCTTTTCAAATGCAGGGGTTGGGGTGGAGTGTGACAGGGAGTGTGTTGTGTATATGTGGGGGGAGAGAGAGTGCGTTTTTGGGGTGCTGAGAGTGTGTCAGCATGCTGTCTTGTAAGTTCAGACTCCACCTCCCCGCCCCCTCTCTGACTCACTCAAGGCAAACAGTAAATGTTTGCTTTTTCTCGGAGCAAATAAGCAGCCGGCTGTCTGAAACAGAGCTTTGAAAGGGCACTTCCGCATTCCTGCAGCCGATTTCACAAGACCGGCCTTTGACTTAAGGGGATTATGGGACGTTTCCAGAGGTCAGTCAGAGCGCAGTAATGCAACTCCTCGTTCACACTGACACTGCAGCATCTCACCCAATACGCAACAGACGTTAACCCTCTCAATGAGGTGGAGCACCAGGAGCGCTCTAGCCAGGGAGTCAGAGCGCTTTACGTGCCTTGCCAGTGTGAACAGGGAGTAATAGAGTGCTCTGGGAAGCTTTATTGCAGTATAACGTGTAAGTGTAGCCAAGCCCTTAGAATCAAATATATTGAGATACAAGTACGAAGCTGATATTCATAACTTCATCTACAAAAATGATACACACATACAGATAACATAATCAGAACCAGCAAACTACAACCTTTCCATAGACACTCCACTTGACTCCTCTGTACAAGTACCCAGTGCCAGCATAGGACCCTGGTTACAACAATGATCTGTACGGTCACAGTTGATGTCAATAATATCACACCCAGTATGGCTGTTCTTAGGTTATTGTGTTTGGCAGGGAGCCCCAGTGTGCAGGAGCTGAGTCTGGAAGGGGTCTACAATGAGATCACTCAGCCCGTGGTGCACAGTGGCTATCTCTATAAGGCACCAGCCCTCTCCAAACTCTCCGGCTCCAGGAAGAGCAGAGATGGTAGGTATGGGTCAGGCCCATGGTGACTAGGATGGAGAGAGGCTGCTTGGTGCGGCAGGAACCTGCCTTTGCTGACAGCGTGTTCCCTGCAGACCTGCACCGTGTCTGGTGCTCCCTGGAGAAGTCTCTCCTCTTCTACGAGACTGACAAGTGTGCTGAGTCAGTGGGGAAGGTTGAGTTGGCTGACATGATCTCACTGGGTGTGAGCAGAGCAGATGGACTGGCCAGTCCTGGGACTCCGGACAGGTACTCTGCCCCGAGGGAACACCCTGGGGCACGCCCACCTTCTCCCACCTCAATCGGTGCCCTGGTCAGAGAACAGGCAGATTACTCCCCAAAATCTTTTCCAGGGTGCTGGCCATCGCGGGGGCCTCCACATGGCGAGCAGATCAGAGGCAGCATGACCCCCGGGCACTGGATGCAGACAGGGGGTTGGGCATGGCACTGACCTGCAGGGAGAGGCAGGCAGCTACCTTGGGGTCCAAGCAGATTTGGGGACGTGCACTGGGGAGGGAGGGAGGTTAGCAGTAAAGGGGCCCTGTGCCCTTACACTGAAGGGGCTGTGGTGCAGGGGCCAGGCCTGCTGAGTCTCTGCAGCCAGCTCCCTGCCTCATGAGGCAATCCATAGCCAGGCCCTCTGAGTCCACCCCACTGGGCCCAAACCCTGACCACTGGGGTCTTCTGATTGGTGCCACAGCTGTCCCAGTGAAGGCTACCTAGTGATCCTGGCCCCCCAGTCCTTCTGCCTGGGGAAGTCACACTCCGCCTCCTGTGTGTGGGGAGGCAGCTAGAGCTGGGCCATTTGGAAGGGCCAGCTGCCCTCCGACCACCTGCTGGCCTTGCATCCTGGGCCTAGCCAGGCCCATGAGCAGGGCCAGTCCTCAGGGCCTTGGCCTCCATGCAGCAGAGCTCAGTATGGCCCAGCCTCAGGCCTCAGGAAGGGTCACTTTCACTGCTGGACCAGAGTGCAAGGGCTGTGGGGGGCAGGGCACTGAGGGAGCCCTGCTCCCCTCATGCTTCTGCCTTCGTCTACAGGTTCCGTTTCACCTTGGAACTCTTCCTGAGTGGCGACAAAGTGCAGCAGCTGGGAGCTGACGGGCCAGACACCCTGCAGGCCTGGGCCAGTGCCATCGGCAAGGTGTGTGACACGGGCACCCAGGGCACAGACCCCGTGTGGCACCGCGACCAGCAGCACCAGCCTCTTCCATGGGTCAGGCTTGGAAGCAGCTGCTGAAAGCTGCAGCACTAAGTTGTCTCATCTCCCTGGCATGACACACCCTCCCCCACGCTGGCATGCTGCTGGCTGATGGGCGTCCAGGATCCAATCAGCATCTCTCCTGCCCGCCACATGGGGCATCGCCGTCTGCCCTGACACTGCCCCCCTCCACACACACACACAGGGTATAGTGTTCTGCCCTGGTTCCATTCCCAGTGCAGGGCGTAGTCCTTCACCCTATTTCTGTCCCCAGCCCCAGCCACCCAACCTAGGGCACAGCCATCTGTGATGCCCTCCCCCTGCACTCAGCCCAGATCTAACCGGTTTCTCTGTCCCATGCAGTGGTTCACACCTCTCAGCTGTCACTGCCTACTGGGCTATGAGTTCCAGAGAGTGGGGCAGTTGCGCTACAGATCCATGCTCAGTCCTGAGCAATGGCTGCCGGGTTTCTTCATCCTGCAGAAGGCTCACCTGTTCTTCTGCCCGGGGGAGAAGGGTGCAGCCGAGGACAGCATCAACCTCCGGCGGCTGCAGGAGATCAGTGAGTACAGCCCTTGCCCGTCCCAGCTGTGCGAAACAGCAGCCGTGCCTCACCCCAGAAGGCCTGCATTGCGATGCTGGATCAGTGAGCCCTGTGCTGCGGGGCTGAGCACTGTTCATCACCAGCCGTGCCCCACCCAACAGGGATTGCATAGAATCATATTCTGTGATTCTGTCAGGGTTGGAAGGGACCTCAGGAGATCATCTAGTCCAACCCCCTACTCAAAGCAGGACCAACCCCAGCTAAATCACCCCGGCCAGAGCTTTGTCAAGCCTGACCTTAAAAACCTCTAAGGAAGGAGATTCCACCACCTCCCTAGGTAACCCATTCCAGTACTTCACCACTCTCCTAGTTTTTCCTAATATCCAACCTAAACCTCCCTCACTGCAACTTGAGACCATTACTCCTGGTTCTGTCATCTGATACCACTGAGAACAGTCTAGATCAGTGGTGGGCAAACTACGGCCTGTGGACCAGATCCGGCCCGCGAGACCGTCCCGTTCGGTCCCAGGCCAGGGAGGCTGCCCCCAGCCCCTCCCCCGGAGCTGCGCCATGCGGACACCACTGCGGGACCAGGGCTGCACGCTCCCCACTCCCCTGGAGCTGCGCGGGCAGCGCTCCGGGCGGGGCTGGGGCTGGGGCTGCGTGCTCCCCTCCTCCCCCAGAGTCGCGCCGCATGGGGAGCACTCTGAGGGCTGGGACTGTGCACTTGCCCCTCCCTCCAGAGCCGCACCATGTGGGGAGCGCTCTTGGGGCTGGGGCTGTGTGCACCCCCCTCCCCCCCGGAGCCCTGGCGCGGGGGCAGCGCTCTGGGGGCCTGGGCCAGCGTGCTCACCCCTTCCCCTGGAGCCACACTGCGCAGGCACAGCTCTGGGGGCTGAGGCTGCATGCTCCCCCCATGCCCCCAGAGCTGCGCCGAGCAGCTATGGTAAGGGGGGGATGGGGGTGGGTTCCAGGATGGTGGTTGGGTTGGGGGGTCTTTGGAGGGGACAGTCAGGGAGCAGGGTGGGTCAGATAGGGGGTTGGGTTCTGGGGTGGTGGTTAGGGGGCAGGAGGATGGATAGGGGTCAGAGTAGTCAGGAGACAGGGAGCAGGGGAATTGAGTGGAGGGTGGTTAGGGGTCTCTGGAAGGGGCAGACAAGGACTAGGTTGGGGGGGTTAATGGGTCAGGGATTCTCAGGGGGCAGTCGGGGCAGGAAGTGGGAAGGGGCCGGATTGGAGGTGGGGCCTTCCCTACCCGGCCCTCCATATAATTTTGCAAACCCGATGTGGCCCTCGGACCAAAAAGTTTGCCCACCCCTGGTCTAGATCTATCCTCTTTGGACCCCCTTTCAGGTAGTTGAAAGCAGCAATCAAATCTCCCCTCATTCTTCTCCCCTGCAGACTAAACAATCCCAGTTCCCTCAGCCTCTCATAAATCATGTGCTCCAGCTCCCTAATCATTTTTGTTGCCCTCCGTTGGACTCCTTCCAATTTTTCCACATCCATCTTGTACTGTGGGGCCCAAAACTGGACACAGTTCTCCAGATGAGGTTTCACCAATGCCAAATAGAGGGGAATGATCACATCCCTCGATCTGCTGGCAATGCCTCTATTTATACAGCCCAAAATGCCATTAGCCTTCTTGGCAACAAGGGCACACTGTAGACTCATATCCAGCTTCTCGTCCACTGTAACCCCTAGGTGCTTTTCTGCAGAACTGCTGTCTAGCCATTCAGTCGCTAGTCTGTAGCAGTGCGTGGGATTTTTCCGTCCAAAATGCAGGACTCTGGATTTGTCCTTGTTGAACCTCATCAGATTTGTTTTGGCCCAATCCTCTAATTTGTCTAGGTCCCTCTGTATCCTATCCCTACACTCCAGCGTATCTACCACTCTTCCCAGTTTAGTGTTATCTGCCAACTTGCTGAGGATACAATCCATGCCATCCTCCAGATCATTAATGAAGATATTGAACAAAACCGGCCCCAGGATCGACTCTTGGGGCACTCCGCTTGATAAGGGCTGCCAACTAGACATGGAGCCATTGATTACTACCTGTTGAGCCTGATGATCTAAGCAGCTTTCTATCCACCTTATAGTCCATTCATCCAACTCATACTTCTTTAACTTGCTGGCAAGAATACTGTGGAAGACTGTATCAAAAGCTTTGCTAAAGTCAAGGAATAACACATCCACTGCTTTCTCCTCATTTACAGAGTCAGTTATCTCATCATAGAAGGCAATCAGGTTAGTCAGGCATGACTTGCCCTTGATGAATCTATGCTGACTGTTCCTGATCACTTTCCTCTCCTCTAAGTGCTTCAGAATTGATTCCTTTAGGACCTATTCCATATTTTTTCCAGGGACTGAGGTGAGGCTGACTGGCCCGTAGTTCCCTGGATCCTCTTTTTTTCCTTTTTTAAAGATGGGCATTACATTAGCCTTTTTCCAGTCATCCAGGACTCCCCTGATCGCCATGAGTTTTCAAAGATAATGGCCAGTGGCTCTGCAATCACATTCGCCAACTCCTTTAGCACCCTCAGATGCAGCGCATCCAGTCCCATGGACTTGTGCTCGTCCAGCTTTTCTAAATAGTCCTGAACCACTTCCTTCTCCACAGAGGGCTGATCACCTCCTCCCCATATTGTGCTGCCCAGTGCAGTAGTCTGGGAGCTGACCTTATTTGTGAAGACAGAGGCAAACTAAGCATTGAGCACACTTGCTTTTTCCACATCCTCTGTCACTAGGTTGCCTCCCTCATTCACTAACGGGCCCACACTTTCCTTGACTTTCTTCTTGTTGCTAACATACCTTAAGAAACCCTTCCTGTTACACTTAACATCCCTTGCTAGCTGCAACTGCAAGGTGATTTAGCCTTTCTGATTTCACTCCTGTATGCCTGAGCAATATTTTTATATTCCTCTCTAGTCATTTGTCCAATCTTCCACTTCTTGTAAGCTGCTTTTTTGCGTTTAAGATCAGCAAGGATTTCACTGTTAAGCCAAGCTGGTCACCTGCCATATTTACTATTTCTTCTACATATCGGATGGTTTGTTTCTGCAACCTCAGTAAGGATTCTTTAAAATACAGCCAGTTCCCCTGGACTCCTTCCCCCCTTATGTTATTCTCCCAAGGGATCTTGCCCATCAGTTCCCTGAAGGAGTCAAAGTCTGCTTTTCTGAAGTCCAGGGTCTGTATTCTGCTGCTCTCCTTTCTTTCTTGTGTCAGGATCCTGAACTCGACTGTCTCATGGTCACTGCCTCCCAGGTTCCCATCCACTTTTGCTTCCCCTACTAATTCTTCCCTGTTTGTGAGCAGCAGGCCAAGAAGAGCTCTGCCCCCAACTGGTTTCTCCAGCACTTGCACTAGGAAATTGTCCCCTACGCTGTCCAAAACCATCCTGAATTGTCTGTGCACCACTGTATTACTGTCCCAGCAGATATCGGGGTGTTTGAAGTCCCCCATGAGAAACACAGCTTGTGATCTAGTAACTTCTGTTAGTTGCCGG
Organism: Dermatemys mawii; assembly: GCA_007922305.1. Taxonomy (NCBI): domain Eukaryota; kingdom Metazoa; phylum Chordata; order Testudines; family Dermatemydidae; genus Dermatemys; species Dermatemys mawii. The sequence goes on from ML677410.1 coordinate 1,647,831, forward strand.
AAGAAAGCCTTGTCCACCTCATTCTATAGCAGACTCCCACCACGACATCACCCTTGTTGCTCACACTTCTAAACTTAATCCAGAGACTCCCAGGTTTTTCTGCAGTTTCATACTGGAGCTCTAAGCAGTCATACTGCTCTCTTACATACTATACAACTCTCCCACCTTTTCTGCCCTCCCTGTCCTTCCTGAACAGTTTATTTCCATCCATGACAGTACTGCAGTCATGTGAGTTATCCCACCAAGTTTCTATTATTCCAATCACATCATAATTCCTTGACTGTTCCAGGACTTCCAGTTCTCCCTGCTTGTTTCCCAGGCTTCTTGCATTTGTGTATAGGCACTTAAGATAACTCGCTGATTGTCCTGCTTTCTCAATATGAGGCAGGAGCCTTCCCCTCTTGCGCTCTCCTGCTCGTGCTTCTTCCTGGTATCCCACTTTCCCACTTACCTCCTTCCCCTGGTGAACGTAGTTTAAAGCCCTCCTCATGAGGTTAGCCAGCCTGCTTGTGAAGATGCTCTTCCCTCTCTTTAGTAGGTGGAGCCCGTCTCTGCCTAGCATTCCTCCTTCTTGAAACACCATCCCATGGTCAAAGAATCCAAAGCCTCCTCTCCGACACCACCATTCATTGACTTCTACGATTCCGGTGGTAGGTCAGTGAGCCCTGTGCTGTGTGCCGGGTGCTGTTCACCAGCAGCCGTGCCCCACCCCAGAGTGGGCTGCATTCTGGTGCTGGGTCAGTGATTGCATGAATACAGTATGTAAACCATTGGGGATCCTTCTGTCTGATCTTGGGGGACCAGCAGGGGACCAGCACGACTCCGAGGTCTCTCCCTGGCCCCTAGGTGGGATTTGCATCTGAAGTCTCCATTTGCTCCTGTACAGGTGTGGTTCCCCTCGCTGAGACTCCTGAGAAGAAGGAAGTGCTGATCCTGGTGGAGATGGGGAGGTGAGCTCTGCCAAGACATGGTGCAGGCTGAACCCCAGCCGCCCTCTCGCAGGGTGCCCTGGGCACATGGGCAGCACCTCCTGCCTGCAGGGAGGTGTTACTAACCCAGAGTCTGGAGCAGACTAAGCCTGGGGCGGAATAAACACACAGACAGCCTGGTCATTGGACTCCCAGGGAGTGGAGTCTGAGCACAGCTTGGGGAGAGGAGCCTGCCTGAGCCCACACAGGGGGCGGGCAGGATCTAATCTTTGCCCTGGGACGGGAGCTGTGCTGTGTTTGTTCGGCCAGCACAGGTGAACAGCCCCGCAGTGGGGCCCGTCACCACGGGGGGCACCCTGAGATTCACCCTATATTTTCCTTTTGTCTAATTCCCCCCATTGCTCTTAGCCTCACTGGGGTTAGCTGATCTGGGTCTGGGAGGGCACGATCCAAGCTATGTCTCCCTGGTCTCCCCTAAATGTCTGCCTTGCCCCCTGGACAGGCTAGTGTCTGGTGGGAGGAGCCAGGCTCTCAGGCCAGCCAGCTCTCCCGTGCTTGCAATGGGACATGACAAGGACAGGAAGGGAGCTGGGTTGGGCATGCTGTGGGAATCAGGCCCTGCACTGTGTCCCCAGCTGGGTTTCACCCCCTGCTCTCTGCCCTGTTGTAACAATGCTGGCTTGGCTGGGACCCAACTGAGAGTGCCAATTCAGGACAAATTGCTTAAAGCTGTGCAGTTACAGCCCAAGGCTGTGTTCCTTTCCTCTGTTTGGCTGGCAAACCAAGCCAGCCAAACAGAGAAGACTTGGGTTTTACCCCACTGGCTAACCATAAGTTACACAAGCAATTCCCTTAGACACTCCAGTTTCCCAGTATCACCACCAGTGCCACTCGTTATGGGGATGAATGATTATGAAAACCAATACCCCTGTAAAAATCAAAAATGTTCTCCCGATCCCAAAGGACCAAGCCCCAGACTCAGATCAATATATAAGCCAGATCTTACCCACAAATCACGCTGTTGCCAGTCCTTTAGAATCTAAAATCTAAAGGTTTATTCATAAAAAGAAAAGAAATACAAATGAGAGCTAGAATTGGTTAAATGGAATCAATTGCATACAGTAATGGCAAAGTTCTTGGTTCAGGCTTGTAGCAGCGACAGGATAAACTGCAGGTTCAAATCAAGTTTCTGGAGTACATCTACAGCTGGGATGGGTCATTCAGTCCTTAGTTCAGAGCTTCAGTTTGTAGCAAAGTCCCTCTAGAGGTAAGAAGCAGGATTGAAGACAAGAAGGAGTAGCCACAGCAGCCTTTTATAGACTCTTCCAGGTGTAAGAACACCTCTTTGTTCTTACTGTGGAAAATTACAGCAAAATGGAGTTTGGAGTCACATGGGCAAGTCACAAGTCCATGCATAAGTCAGTTCTTTACAGGCGGCAGACATTACTCACATGCTATCTTGAACGTCCTATGAAGATTTCTCATATGTGGATTGGAATCTTCCAAGGCCCACTGTCAGTTGTGTTTCTTGATTAGATATTTTCAAATTAAGTGTCCATTCTCAAGAAGTTGACCAAATGCTTTACTGAGGGTACGGCTACACTACACACTAGACCGGAAGGTAGCACTCAATGTATCGGGGATCGATTTATCATGTCTCATCTAGATGCGATAAATCGATCCCCAAATCAACTCCTGTACTCTACCTTGGCAAGAGGAGTAAGCAGAGTCAGCAGGGGAGCGGCTGCAGTCAACTCGCCGCCGTGGGGACGGCCAGGTGAGTCGACCTAAGATACTGTGACTTCAGCTATGCTATTTGCGTAGCTGAAATTGCATATTTTAGGTGGACACCACCCCATCCCCCGTAGTGTAGCCCAGCCCTAAGGCTACTTCAGAATCAAAACACATTGATATACAAGTTCCCATAACATAAGAACTAGGGGCCACCAAATGAAAGTAATGAGCAGCAGGTTTAAAACAAATAAAAGGAAGTTCTACACACAGCACAGAGTCAACATGTGGAACTCCTTGCCTGAGGAGGCTATGAAGGCTAGGAATATAAGAGGGTTTAAAAGAGAAATGAATAAATTCATGGAGATTAAGTTCATTAATGGCTATTAGCCATTATGGGTAAGGAATGATGTCCCTAGCCTCTGTTTGTCAGAGGGGGGTGATGGATGGCAGGAGAGAGATCACTTGATCATTACCTGTTAGGTTCACTCACTCCGGGGCACCTGGCATTGGCCACTGTGGGTAGGCAGAATACCGGGTTGGATGGACCTTTGGTCTGACCCAGTACAGCTGTTCTTTTGTTCTTAAGTACATAGCCAATATTAATAACTTTAACTACAAAAATGATACACACACACACAGACAGCATAATCATAATTAGCAAATCGTAACCTTTCCATAGACACCTTACACGACAACCTATGTACAATATTTGTTGCAAATATATAACAATGATTGATCTATACAGTCACAGGTTATATTAATAACGTCACACCTGTCCTCAGGACCTTTTACCTGCAGGGGGAGTCGCGGTTGGACTTTGCAGCATGGTGCACGGACATCCAGGCCTCGGCAGGGGGACGGGGCAACACCCTGCGCGACCAACAGCTCAGCAGGAGCGACATCCCCATCCTTGTGGACAGCTGCATTGCCTTCATCACCCAATACGGTGAGACGCTCTGCTCGGGGCTGGCCTGGCGCCTCCTGCTGGGTGCTGGCAGCACTGCCAGAAGGCCTGTGGCACCGCCTCAGGGGGAGCGCAGAGGAGCTCACTTGTTCGTCAGGCGTCTCCCGAAATGTCATGGGGCAGCTACTGGGAGCAGGCTGCAAGGGCATGCTCCAAGCTATACGCCGCCACACATACACTGATCTGGTCCTCAGAGGACATGCTCCGAGCTTCCTCCACCCCCACTGCCCCCCCAACACACATACATACAGACACACACACACACACACACACACACACACACACACACAGAGATCAGGGTCTGTGAGGTTACAATCCAAGCTCTCCCTGCAACACACATGCACACTGATCTGGGCCTCAGAGGGCATGCTCTGAGCTACTGCTCCTCACCCCGCACCCACACACTGATCTGGACCAGCCGGGGTACACTCCGAGCTACCCACCCCATACAGACACTGATCTGGGCCAGTAGGGGTACACTCTGAGCTCCCCACACATACACACACTGATCTGGACCTCAGTGGTCACACTGTGATCTATCCGCTTACACCACCCGCAACCTCCGCACACACACAGAGTGATCTAGAACTGGGAGGGTACACTCTGCGCATCTCATTAGTACACTACCTGCCCCACCACTGCATTGGTGGTGCTAATCCAGGCTCCCCCTTTAAAATGCAGCTCCCATGACATGGCCTCTCTCTCACTCCGTCCGCAGGGCTGCGACATGAAGGCATTTACCGGAAGAATGGAGCCAAGTCCCGGATCAAGGTGCTGATGGAGCAGTTCCGCAGGGACGCCCGCAACGTCAAGCTGCGCATCAGTGACAACTTCATCGAGGACGTGACCGATGTGCTGAAGAGATTCTTCCGGGAGCTTGAGGACCCTGTCTTTACCTCGGAGCTACATCCGCAGTGGAAGGAGGCTGCAGGTACCCATCTCCCTGCTGTCCCATCCCCCGGCCTCACCACGCAGCAGTTGTTCTCTGCCTGGGGCTCCCTCTCACCCTGACCCTCCCTCTCTCTTCTCCTGCCACCAAGGGCCTCGTGACAGGGACAGATCTAGACCAACGCAGTGCTGAGCTCCACTAGTGCTGGGCGCTCTGGGCCCGAGTCTCCTCTGCCCCTGGCTCCGTCATTTGCACCAATGCACAGAGAGTGGGAATCATCCCAGTCTGACCTGGAGCACTGGTCCCACGAGGGGCCAGGCTATTGGAGTGAGTGTGGATTAGTTGGGGCACAGCTCCCTCCCAGCCTGTGCATGGCCTGGGGCTAGCGGTTCATACCCAGTAATGGTAGTTGTGCCTTTGCATAGTGTTGTGTTTGTGACCATCTGCTTCCTCCAGCAATAGCCCTGAAGCCCCAACGTCTGGAACGCTACAAGGAGTTGATCAATCGCCTGCCCCGCCTCAACCGCAGGACACTGGCTGCTCTGATTGGTCACCTCTACCGGTCAGTCTGTCCCTCCTTGGGCAGTGTGTATATGTCACTTCCTTAGGGACAGCATTGTCCAGAAAATCGGGGGAGCATCACCGGTTGACATGGTTCAGTCCAGACATGCCGTGTCCACTGTCCGCCCCCTTCATTTCCCACTCAGCTTCTGGGTCTGTGGGATACAAAGTGGCCAGTGCCGGCAGCGGGTGATCCAGGGATAGAATTTGACAAATGGCCCTGGGACACCGCCCCCATCTCTAAGCTGTATGGAAAGGTGGGAGGACTGTGCAGTTAGCCTGGGGCTGGGCCTTCCCTCTGGCAGCAAAAAATGGCAAACAGTTGTGCAAACAAAGGTGATTTGTCTGCATTTCTCAGAGGTCGGCACAGACCAGCTTGCGGGGTTAACATTCTGTAATCTTCGTGATTTCCCCTTTCTCCCCAGTTGTTATCTCCTGGTTCCATTTTGCCAGAAAATGATGGGTGTCCCACCGTTGGGGCTTCACACTCTCATCTTCTTTCCATCTTCCTTTTATTACTTTGTAACTTTTCAGAACTTTTCCTGACACCGGAGGAGTCACGGAGCAGCCAGATACCAGTCAGTTCTGCCCTTTGCTGCTATGTGACTTTTCTAAAGGTGGAAACATTACATAGAACACAGAGGGAAATAGGAAGAAGTCGGGGAAACCCACTCTGAGGCCATCGCATGTTCAAGTGCATTCAGTGGCCAAAAGGGGGAAGAACAAAAGGCCAAAAACTTGAGTCAAAGTACTGAAATTAAAGTTTTTAATTTTATGTTTTGATGAAAAAAGTGGAAAGTTTCATAACCATCTGACCTTTGTTTTTCCATGGAAGTTAGAAAAAGGTTTAGAACAAGAAGTTCTGCCTGACTTCAGCAGCTGGACGGGTGGTTCTGAATGGCCCAGCCTCGTCCACACGCTGAGCTCTCTCTCTCTCTCTCCCCCTCTGCCCTGGTTTGCAGCGTGCAGAAATGTGCTGACTTCAATCAGATGAGCACCAAGAACCTATCGCTGCTCTTTGCTCCCAGCCTTTTCCAGACCGACGGCAAAGGGGAGCACGAGGTCAAGGTGATGGAGGACCTGATTGACAACTACGTCCGCATTTTCAACGTAAGCCTGCCACTCGCCCCGCCTCCCCCAGCACCTGTCTCCTCTCCCTCCTGCACCTCACATCCCTTCTCTTGCCCACTAGATTGACGAGGACCAGGTGTCGCAGATGGATCTAGAGAACAGCCTCATCACCACCTGGAGGGATGTGCAGGTACTGGCCTCATGCACTCCCCATGGATCCTCCTGCTGATTTGTCCATTGGCCTCTGCCTGGGCCCATGGACAGGGGTGAGCTTCCATGGTGGAGGCAGATGGCTGGAGAGCTGCCCAGCACAGGCCCCTGGCTGAAAGTCCTGCTGACTTGCATGGATCCCAGCTCCAGCATGGCCTGCCATAGCCACACCATGGGCCCTGTGTTCACTCTGCAATGAGATCATCTCTTACGAGGCCTCCCCAGGAACAGAAAAAAGGGCCCTGCCTCCCCCGCTTGCCCTGCCCCAAGCCCTCACCTTCCTGGTCCCTCTCCCTGGTGGGTAGGGCCCCCGACCTGCTCTGTAACCCCCACCCTTCTCACCCCTGGCACTGGTCACAGCTTGCAGCCACTCTGGATGTAAGCATCCCCTTCCTCAGCTCCCTGCAGGCAGACGCTGAGAGCTGCTGGCTCAGCCCCACCCATGCCAGCCTCTCAGTCCAGCACTTCACCCAGGCTTTGCCCACCTTCTGCCATCTCTCCCTGCAGCTCTCACAGGCTGGAGATCTCATCATTGAGGTTTACCTGGAGCAGAAGCTGCCCGACTGCTGTGTCACCCTGAAGGTGAGTGAGCATGTCTTGGCTGCAGCCATGGCTTGGGCAGGGCAGCTGCATCGCCCACCCTCCGTGTCCCAGCCTTGCTGTCAGCTGGGCAGGAGCCTTCCGGGGCTGGAGCTGCCCTGCAGCGTGGGGAGATCATAGAATCATAGAATATCAGGGTTGGAAGGGACCTCAGGAGGTCATCTAGCCCAACCCCCTGCTCAGACAAGGCCCAACATCAACTAAATCATCCCAGCCAGGGCTTTCTCAAGTCTGACAGTAAAAACCTTTAAGGAAGGAGATTCCACCACCTCCTTCGGTAACCCATTCAGGTGCTTCACCACCCTCCTAGTGAAATAGTGTTTCCTAATATCAAACCTGAGACCGTTGTTCCTTGTTCTGTCATCTGGTACCACTGAGAACAGTCTAGATCCATCCTCTCTGGAAACTCCTGTCAGGTAGTTGAAAGTAGGTATCAAATCTCCCCTCATTCTTCTCTTCTGTTGACTAAACAATCCCAGTTCCCTCAGCCTCTCCTCATAAGTCATGTGCTCCAGCCCCCTAATCACTTTTGCTGCCCTCTTCTGAACTCTTTTCAAATTTTCCACATCCTTCTTGTAGTGTGGGGCCAAAAACTGGACACAGTACTCCAGATGAGATCTTACCAATGCCGAATAGAGAGGAATGATCATGTCTCTCAATCTGCTGGCAATGTTCCTACTTATACAACCCAAAATGCTGTTAGCCTTCTTGGCAACAAGAGCACACTGTTGACTCATATCCAGCTTCTTGTCCACTGTAACCCCTAGTCTGTTTCTGCAGAACTGCTGCCTAGCCACTCGGTCCCTAGTCTGTAGCATACCTGAAGAAACCCTTGTTACTCTTAACATCCCTTGCTAGCTGCAACTCCAAGTGTGATTTGGCCTTCCTGATTTCACTCCAGCATGCCTGAGCAATATTTTTATACTCCTCCCTGGTCATTTGTCCAGTCTTCCACTTCTTGTAAGCTGCTTTTTTGTGTTTAAGATCAGCAAAGATTTCACTGTTAAGCCAAGCTGGTCATCTGCCATATTTACTGTTCTTTCTACACATCGGGATGGTTTGTTCCTGCAACCTCCATAAGGGCGTTCCACTCTCTGAATAATTCCCATCCTGCTGCCAACAGAGTCAGTGGCAACTTGAAACCTCAGGCCAGCATTTGGCCTGGGGTGGAGACTGGGCATGAACTGATCTCTGCGCTCCCTATAGGTGTCACCTACCATGACGGCAGAGGAACTGACCAATCAGGTATTGGAAATGCGCAACATGCCAGCGAGCCTGGACATCTGGCTGACCTTTGAGGCCCTAGAGAATGGGGAGCTGGGTGAGTGATGGGGGTGATTCTCCATTGGGAGAGCTGGATGGATGAAGGGAGTGTTGTCTCTCCATTGGGATGGGGGGCCAAGTGAGTAGCGGGGGTGGCACCTCACCATGGGGGTGGGGGCTGCGTGAATGGCAGTGGAGATGGGGGAGGGATGGGGTGTGGCCTCTTGTCATTGGACTGGGGGGCTGTTTGCGAGCAGCACTTCTCTATGGGATTGGGGGTGGTTGCTCACCATTGCGGGTGAGGGCTGGGCTGGGGCCCACAGGGCTGTGGGGGGAGGAAGATTGGACCATTCCGTCCATGCAGCGCTCACACCTTGGATCCCCTCTCCCTGCCTACACAGTCCCAGATGCTGCAGAGGCAGGGGTTGCCCATGTCTTCTGACAGCCCTGTGCCCTGGCATGGCAGCACTGGCCCAGTCTGAGCTGTGGCGGGCCTGGCCCTGCTGAGGGAGCTGGACCCTCCCTGGCCTCAGGGCCCACGGCACTTCCTCCGCTGCCCGGGGTGCAAGCGGCCTCCTTTCTTCTCCCTAGAGCGTCCCCTGCACCCCAAGGAGAAGGTCCTGGAGCAGGCTCTGCAGTGGTGTAAGCTGCCTGAGCCCAGTACCGCCTACCTGCTGGTGAGGAAGGTTCCCATTGGAGAAGGCAGCTGTCTCTTCACAGGTGAGTGCCACCCGCCTTGGCTGGGCTGCAAGGCCCTGCAGGAGCCCAAGGCCATTCCTTCAGAGGAGGATTCAGCACACGCAGCAAGGCCAGCTCACCCTGCCCCTGGCCCCAGCTCCTACTGCCCCGGGCTCTAGTCCAGCCCTGGCCCCAGCTCCCTCTGCCCATGGCCCCAGTCCAGCCCTGGCCCTGGGCCCAGCTCCCCCTGCCCATGGCCCCAGCCCAGCTTGGCCACAGATCCCCCTGCCCATGGCTCCAGTCCAGCCCCGGCCCCAGCTTCCCATGGCCACAGTCCAGCCCCGGTCCTGGCCCCAGCTTTGCCTGACCATGGCCCCAACCCAGCTTGGCCACAGATCTCCCTGCCCATGGCCTCTGTCAGGCCCTGCCTTGCCCATGGTTTTGGCCCTTGACCCCAGCGTGGCCCAGCCCTTTTGGACCCAGAGCAGCAGCACTGGCTGGTACTCATGGCCTGCCCAGTCTGTGGCCTGTGTTGAGGCTGCCTGCAGGCGGGCAGTCAGTGCCTGTTGTGTGACACAGGCCCCAGCCTGGGAGTGCACAGGCCACTGAGTGAGTTGTGATGCCACGGCCCCAGGCTGGGCCAGTCCTCACAACATGGAGGTGAAAAGAGACTTGTCCTGTTAGTGACGCTCAGAGCCAGACAGGGCTGTGAACGAGGGACTCCCACAGGGAAAGTAGGGGGAGACAGAGCCAGGACTCTGCACCTATTGTCTGACAGCCCTTCCCCCCAGCTCCTAGTGTTTGCCTCCCACTATTGTCTGACACTCACACCACTCCCTACCCCTTCTGCTCTTAACCCTCATCCCCAGCCTGCTCCTGCCCTGCCCAGGCCCTCTCTCTGGGTGTCCAGGACGTTCCTCACCCCCTTGTTCTCCTCTGTCATGCAGGTGCCAAGCGCAAGAGCCCCAAGTGTGGGCTGCTGAAATGTCGTGAGGAGCCCCCCAAACTCCTGGGCTCCAAGTTTCAGGAGCGATACTTCGTCATCCAGGATCACAAGCTGCTGCTGCTGAAGGAGAAAAGGGTAAAGTAGGCCCCAGACCTGGTGCTCCGGGGCAGCCCAGACATGTGGCCAGCGCTGGGCTAGGAGGGGGCCTGCCATGGCCCCTGGGAGCAGGGACCCCCCCTCTTGTGGTGAATAGCTCTCCCAGAGACTGGGTAGCCAGGCCAATGCTCTGCCCTGCCTCCAGCCATGGGAATGCGGGGGTGCGGTCCGGGGTGGAGGGGCTGCCAGACCTGGCTCCGAGGGGCGTCCGTTCAGCTAGCTTGGGTCAGGGGAAGGTTCTGGATTCTCTCTGTGCCCCTCACACACCTAAGGGGCCTTTTACTCTTTGCAGGGTGGGGGGCCCTGTCCCAACCTTGAGGCAGGTGGAGATAGAAGGCCCTGGGAAGAGGAAGGGTGGGGTGCCAGCGAAGCCGGAAGGACTGGGCTAGTGTGGGAGGGATGCTCGCAGAGGGTGCAGTGCAAGACTGGGGGAGGGGAGAGGAGCCGGCAGAAAGGGGAGGGCAGCGAGAGGCCAGGGGAGGGGAGGGTTGCGGATGGGGAGGAGAGGGCAGGGCAGGGCTAGGGGAATGTGGGGATGGAGAATGTCCACGGGCAGGGCTGAGTGTCTGGCTCTCACTCCCTAGAGTGCCCGGCCAGAGCGGGAATGGCCCCTCGACATGGCCAAGGTTTACATGGGGATTCGGAAGAAGCTGAAGCCGCCGTCCCAGTAAGAGTCGGGCTCCGGGATACAGGAGAAGTAACGCCTGCCCTTCCGAGCAGTAATGCCTGTCCTGACAATAACCTCCTTGCCCGTTCCACCCAGAGCCGGCCCCTACACTCTGCCTAGCCTCTGCCAGCACCCTCACTTCCTGGCCCCATTTGCCTGGTGCTACTCCTAACCCTACCCCAGACTTGTCCTTCAGCCCTGGGCATGACCTCTGCCAGGTGAGCTCTAATTCCATTGCCCAGCTGCAGTGCCCCAAGCCCCAGCTCCAGAACCAGGCTGGTAGGAACCTGCCAGTCTGTCCCAGCTTGAGCACTGCGACCCCCCAGTTCAATCCCCCCGACTCACACACCGAGCTCTGGCTCTAGCACCTGCCCTGACCTGACTATGCCTTGTGTCCCTCTGCTTTAGGTGGGGATTCACTCTAATCCTGGACAAGCAGCAGCTGTAAGTATCTCGTGCGGTCTCCTTGCCCTAGGGAAGCAGGACACTGGGGTCCCTGTAGCCATGGCCTGCTGCTCGGGATCCCCAGCTACATCTGGCCATCAGGATCCCCCTTTCCTGGCAACTAGGGGTCAGGAAGCTGACGCAGGGAGCTGGAACCTGAGAGCACCCAGGCAGGGACGCAGCAACATGGAGTCAGCACAGGCCGGGTTTGGGTACTTAGAGGATGTGTGGCGGGGGGAATGTCTGGTTCTCACCAGGCCTCAGAGGTTATTGAGGCTGCAGGTTGGGCTGGCATCCCCAGCTGACAGAGCGGAGGCAGAGGGACCTTGGCAGGGAAGCTGCGTAGACCCCCGAAAATGGGAAAGCAAATTGTGTCTCTGCTTCAAAAATTCTGATGCACCTGCACGTGTGTGTGTGTGTGCCCCCTTTGTGCGTGCGCCCCATGTGCAAGGGCACTGTGTCCCCCCATACACATGTGTCCCATGTGCATGTGCCCTTGTAGGTGGTGCTGTGTGTGTCTATGTGCGTGCACAGCCCCTGCTTGTGTGTGCCACCCAGGTTTTGTTTGTGTGTATGCCTGCACTCACACCCTCTGCCAACTTCCCTGGCCCCGGCTGGGCAAGGGGCTTCAGTGTACCTACTGAGCCTGGAAATAAGCAAGCCCTGACTGACTGGCTGGGCAGCCAGGTTCTGCCAGAGCCACTAGTTGCCCACCCTGGGGGTATAGATGGCAGAGCACCAGCAGCATGGACACTGCCTGGTGCCTGCTTCATGCCCCCCTCCATTCGTCCCCACTGGCACCTGCTCCCTGTGCTGCATGCACATGTGTGCACTGGTGTCTGCCCCTGAATTCACTGCTCCCCAGATGATTTTTCCAGCCCTGCTCAGCCTTGCTCTGGGGCTCCAGGGCCCACCGTGCACTGCACCTTTACGAGCGCCCAGCACGTGGCCTCCCACACACCTGCTTCCAGTTGACAGTCTGCTGGCCTCAGCCCATCCCCTGTGATGGGCCAGATGCTTGTCCATCCCCTGGTCCTTTCTTACGGTCCAAATCCCCACCCAGTGAGGGAGGGTGGTCCTGATGGCATGTTCCCACTAACCCCATGAGCTCACTGCATTGTACACTGCTCTACAGAGTATCCCTGGGCCAGCTGTGCACCCCCTGCCCCTACTGCCAGCCCCCAGTGGGCTGTCCCAGCCCCTGTGCTCTGCTGGAGCAGTGTTGAGCCGCCAGCAGTCCCAGCGGCCTGGCCCGGCCCGTCTCAGAGCTGGTAACTGGCAGTACTGGCGTGACACCAGCCAAGCCACTTCCTTTTTATTTCCCCTTCAGTCCCTCTGGCCTGGCATGTGACCCCTGTGTCTGTGCAGCATGAAGGCTGAGAATAGTAACTTCCCCGCAGCCAGGGAGCCTGGGGGGCAGGGCTGGGCTGCTGGCTCTCTCCTCTCACATACTGTGCAGCTGGGGAAGCCACAATGTTGGTGGATTGTGGCTGTGCACAAAGCTCTCATCACTAAAAGGAGGCAGTCCTGGCATTGACACTAGTTAGAGCGAGCTCCCTAGGCTGTGGGGTGAGCTGATCCCTGCTGGGCTGCCAGCCCCCTGGCTCCTGTGTGGGGAACTTTCCATCTTCAGGCAGCCCCTGCGGGAGCTGAGAGCCAGCGGGCAGGGCCCTGCAGCTGGCTGATGCCATCACAGTAAGCTGCCCTGGGGTAGCACCTCGCTCTGTGGGAGCAGCAGGTGCCAGGTCCCCAATATCCAACCAGTGTCTTGTCTGGCTCTGCAGGTACCTGGCTTGCACGGGGCAGGCCGATCTGTGGGACTGGACCACCAGCATTCTGAAGGCTCAGGTGGGTGAGAGCTGGTGTGCCAGGCATGCGGCGGGTCAGGGGCAGGGTGGGGGCTGGGAACGCCAAGCCGTGACGTGTTGGCCCTCTCATGCAGCACGACGACCTGCGCCCAGTGATCATGCGGCGGCGCTCCTCCTCCGACCTCACTAAGCAGAAGTTCGGCACCATGCCCCTGATCCCTCTGCGGGGAGACAATACAGATGCCACCATGCTCTCCGCCAACCAGACCCTGGTAAGGCAGCGCCAGCACCCGCAGGGCCTTGCAGCAACAGGCTGACAGCCCAACGCGCCACCTCCAAACACCGCCACTCAGCTCCAGACAGCCTCCGGGGAGAACCAGGGAAACACGCCAGGGTGCTGCAGGCTGTGTCCGTCGTGCAGGGCTGCCTCTCTGTGCTGCGGGTGTGAGAGCTGGGCAGGGGTGATCTGGGTGTGAGTGGAGCGAGGCCGCATCTGCGTGGGTGAGGGGTGCTACCTGTGGGGCCGCGTCTGTGGGGCAGTGGGGGATACCTGAGAGACCATGTCTGCGGGCAGGGGCTGCCTGCAGAGCCACATCTGTGGGCAGGGTTATGTCTTTGTCGGGGGGGAGTTGCCTCAGGGGAAGGTGACTATGGTGGCCAGGTGTCTGGTTTTTGACTAGAACACCTGGTCAAAAAGGGATCCAAGAAACTCCAGCCAGCAATGCTGGTCAGGCCATTGACTGTCTAGTTGGTGGCGCCGCACGGCAGGGCTGGCAGGCTCCGAGCTAGCTTCTGCGCCATGCAGCTTCTGGGAAGTAGCCCGCCATCATGTCCCCCATCTGGCTACTATGCATAGGGGCAGCCATGAGGCTCTGCATGCTGCCCCCACCGTAAGCACCGCCCCCTCAGCTCCCATTCACTGAGAACCGTGGCTAATGGGAGCTGTGGGAACGGTGCCTGCGGATGGAGCAACGCTCAGAGCCC
>ML677410.1:1696734-1776159 GCA_007922305.1 Dermatemys mawii
TCTAGATGAACAAACAGCCAGTCCCAAATGGGCGGGCTCATCCCTGCCCCGTTGCCTCGGCAATAGCAGTCCTCAGTGATAACAGAGCCCAGGGGCCTTGACATCCTGACAGCAAACAGCGGCTGGGCCAGCCGGTCAGAGTGGGGTCAGGAGGACTTGGTCCCAATGCATTACGAGCCCTGGGCTATGGGTGGGAATTCTCCCTGCCCGATGACAGGATTCACAGCCAGGCTCTCACTCATCACACAGGTGTCCAGCCAAGGCCTCTGGGAGCAAGAAATCCTTGCACCAAAGAGGAAGCCGTGGCAACACATTCACCCCAATGTTCTGCAGGGCCCTGGCCTCACCCACCAGGCAGCTCGGCACCTAGGCAGGGAGAAGGAAGAACCCACTTGCCTTATGCAGCCTTAGGAGCAGTGTGTCCAATTCTACCTAGCCAGTGCTGAGAGAGTCCCTCCTGGAGTCGCTCCCTGCCCCCCGCTGCAGTGAGCCTAAGAGGGGAGACCCCCATAGGCACTGGGATGGCTTGAAGCAGGGGGTAGGGGGACAAACCTCCTTACGGGGTGGAGCAAAAGAACCTCACAGGGCGCTTACCTGTGGGGCATTGCTCAGCCCAGCCCAGCCAGGTGCAGGTGAGCAGGAGTGAAGTGCAGAGAGCAGGCGGCAGGGACACCATGTTTGCAGCCCAGGCGCGCTCGGCTTCCTCTGAACGAGAGCAGCGAGTGCAGTGCATGCATGGTGCCTTGTCAGGCGCTGTAGAGTGCTGGGCGAGGGGGCGGCCCCTGAGTGCAATGTCACAGGGATCACAGAAGTGCTAGACATCACCCTCTGGTTCCTTTTCTGCCACTTTCTCTTCCTCTTTCCTTGCAGGCCAGGGTCTCTGTGATTCTGCATTTGAACGCCCAGGGCAGGCGCTCGCACCTGAGGGGCTGACGAAGCAGGCCTGAAACAACCTCACCCATCGCATGTCTCTGGGCACCTACAGCCGGGGCGGCGTAAGGGCAATCAGACAGGGAGTCTGGATCTTCAAATGCCTACCCCTGCCAGGGAGAGCCAGAGCCATTGACATGCCATAGGCACACTGGGCGGCCAGAAGGTGGCGAGACACCCTGTAGTCAGCCCAGGGAGCCACCGCTGGGCCCAAAGCAGCCGAATCGCAGCTCAGCGGTGTAACAGATTTGTAAAGGTATTTAGCTGTACCAAAGCACTTTGGAAAGTCCCAGTCGGTGCCTCTTGGCAGCTTTTAAAATCTGGCTCAGGTCCTTTGGAAACATACAGGGCCCGCAACCAGTTACTGGGGCTGAAAGGAACAAGCAGTTCCTCTGGCTGGCCAAAGATTCCTCCCCACCCCATGCCCTTGTGGGACAGACCAACAGACTGGAATAAGGATTAAACCACTGGGTTCTCTTGCCATTTAACAGGGGCCTGTAGAAATTACTCCAGACAGCTGGAGCATTTCATAGAGAGCTGGGCCCTTTTCTGAGGGGAAGCCTCTGGATATCCCTCGCTCTCTTTTACTTCCAGGAGGACTCTTCCCCAAGGTGCACACATTGTAAGGGCCGGTGACAGTGACAGACAGGTGATTCCCAGAGAGCTGTGAATCGTGGAATGACTAGGATGGGCAGGGATTGGATATATGGGGGGGTACGACGGTGTGCTACAGGCTCCCCGAAATGCTGCGGCTCTTGCTAAGACATCCAGCTCTCGCTGAGGCTTGCACTGAGCCGGCTGTCCCTCACTCAGATCACTGCCACAGCATGGGAGCACCTGTCATTGCTTTAGCTGTAGCAACAGCTGCAAGAGGAACTCCCATCCTGCACCCCCTCCCAGCCTCCAGCACCGTAGCACAGGGATGGACCAACTCATCCCCACTTGCCCCATTGCTGAACATACCAGTGATGCATGGAGAGGAGCCAATAGAGCAAAACCAAGCTGCAGCACTGAGTGCAAAACTTGCAGCCATTAGAGACCACCTCTACATGCAGCTTCCTGGTCTGCTCTCCAGCCTCACTCACTTCCTGCTGCCTTTAACTTTCTCGCAAGTGCAGGCACCTCCTCAGCAGCAGCCTGTCAAAGCAGCACAACCCCCAGCAGGCCCTGCCACTCTCATCCTCCTCTGGGAGCTAAGCACTTTGGAAACTTCGCCATGACTCCCTTCTCCCGCCCATCCTTCCCTGGCCAGCCAACCCAAAGAGCTTCCTACAGTGAGATACTGGAGGTGTGGGGGACGAGCAATGGGAAGAAGGAGCCACTGGCCCAACTCCCTGTGCACCCTTTGTGGGTCCCCTAGAGAAACGCCAGCAGGGTGACCATGCACCGTGGCTTCTATCTCACCCCCATATTCCAGGCCCTAACTGCAGCTGTTGCCCAGGGCCTCTCTCGCCGGCAGCCACCTTACACCGGTAAAGCACCAGCAAAGAGAGCAGAAATCCCGCCACCTCCCAGCAGGATTGGGGCAGACGGGGCAGTTCAGCGTTCCTGCAGCGTGGCGCCTTCTGAACAGCAAAAAGCCCTGTGCAGCTGGCTGAATAATGGAGATGGTGAATAATACTGTTATTTGGGGAATAAATTATTCAGGAATTTTCTGCATTATTCAACCAATTCTATTTTCAGAATGTTCCGAAGGTGGAACAGGGCCCCGCAGGGACATTGCCGGAGCCAGGCCTAGCAACCTCCGAGCTAGTGCCACGCTTCAGAGAACTGACCTGGGGTAGAGGACATGGCAGAGCTCAGAAGCTGTGAGGTCCCATGACACCTTTTCCTGGAGGTCATGCTGGGCCTGGGGACAGATTGAGAATGGGCTGGGAGCAGGGAGCCCTAGCCTCTGTCATTTAAACCACCAATAAACTCCCTCAGGCCCCAGTCCCTTGTCAGATCTGTGCATCAGGACACCGCGGTAGGGCTGCCACCTGTTCAGGTTTTCTCAGAAGCATCCATTTTTTGAGGTAGAAAAGCTGGACAGGTGCTCAGTGCCCACTGCCAGCTGGCCAGTGTTATGGGCTCAGGATCAGCCCACGTGGCCCATATTTTGCATGTCAGAAGTGGAAGCCCTTCCTGTGTCCATGAGAGCCCCATTGGGCACGACCTCCTGGATCTGGCTACAGGATCAGGGCCTAGCACGTCAGCTGACATGCTGGTTTGATCATCATGGTTAATGTTGCAAAACAGTTCCAGTCTAGAGCTGCAAATCCCCGTTTGCCCAGCCAGAGAACCAGCCAAAACCTGCCCCTGCAGGGAGACCAGCCAGTCTCGGATGAATTGAGATGGTAAGTCAGGTTGTGTTTCTGGGCTAGGAGTCAGAAGAGGG
Source organism: Dermatemys mawii (assembly GCA_007922305.1). Lineage (NCBI taxonomy): Eukaryota > Metazoa > Chordata > Testudines > Dermatemydidae > Dermatemys > Dermatemys mawii. The sequence goes on from ML677410.1 coordinate 1,700,042, forward strand.
ATTTGCCCAGCTACAAAGTTCTGATCTTGTTTAGGTGAGAAGAGCCTGGAAGTGCCTGAAGAAAAACACCGGGTTCTGGTCCAGCCAAATCTGAACCGGTTTGGGATTGTCAGTGAATTGAAAAAGCCATTTTGGGTCTGTTCCAGAGCGGGGATGCCCTGGGGTGGCACTGGGCACGTGGAGCTGTTGGTTAAGTCTTCTATTTTTCAGAATTGCCACCAAATCAAAACCTCAGTTGTTCACCCTGATCTGTTCTGCTCCAGGGTTTATCTGGGTGTCTCTATTACCATATACCTCTTCTCCAGCCTGGCTCCTGTGCTGTCCCTGTCCCATGAAGCACCCTCAGCCCCATCCCCAGTCAGGTCCCTGGGCGCAGGGAATCTCCTTGGGAGAATGTGGAGCAAAGGGAAGGGGCAGGGAGGCTTGGGCAATATTAACAAGTCACGGGAAATGAGGCTAATGCCTCAGATGGAAATGGTATGTAGGGTGACCAGATGTCCTGATTTTATAGAAACAGTTCTGATTTTCGGGTCTTTTTCTTATATAGGTTCCTATTACCTCTCACTCATTACCTCCCCGTCCCAATTTTTCATACTTGCTGTCTGGTCACCCTATTGGTATGGGACAGAGAGAGGAAGCTGGAGGCAGAGGGGAAGGGGAAGATGGGGATGGCAGAGCAGGAAGAGGGCAAGAAAAAACAAAGAAAGACACAGCTTTGTAGCTAGTGCATGATGGATGCAAGTGCAGGATTGGCCTGGCTTCCTGACACCAAATGGCAACAGTTTATCAGGTGATAATCTCAGCCTCTTCCAGGGGGCACCCTCCACAACACTGTCTGAGCACCTCAACCTGGACTGACCCGCTCCTAGGGGCCTTCGAGCCCCTCCCACAAGGAAGGACATTGCTCTTGCTTCTTGTGAGCGTACCAGCTTTGCAAAGGTTCAGTGAAGTCCCTTAAGACTGGCCAGGAGAACCACCAGGCCTGGAGTGCAGGGGACAGTTGTACTGGCTACTCACATACTGTGACACTGCTGCTGAACCCTGTTCTCCAGCCCTGTCCAGACTCCCAGCCCAAGAAGCCTCCCAGCAACTGGAACCACACCAGGAGCTGAGGCTGCAGCTCTTACCTGCCCCATAACTGGAGGGATGTCCCCTATGCCAGTCATGCTGCCCCTCCCTGTAACTGCATTGGCACAGATGTGCCAACCCTGCTTTCCTATGGACTATCACAGGCCTCGGAAGAGAGCCAGAGCCAGTCACTCCAAAGGCCCAGCTCCCGCAGGACTCAGGTATGACTGTGCCACCTCTGGGCCAGGGCAGGGCATAGGGCATACCTGGGACAGAGCTCTAGCTCCAGGCAAGCAGATGTTGTAGCTCAACTAGCTTTGACGGGGAGGGAAGGGTTGCTGGGGGCCCCTACTGTACATTTTCCAGATGACAGGTTTCAGGGTAGTAGCTGTGTTAGTCTGTATCCATAAAGAGAACGAGGAGTCCTTGTGGCACCTTTAATCTGTAAGGTGTCATAACTACTCCTCATGCATTTTTCAGATGAGATCCATCCCCTCTCCCCTCCCCACCAGGCATAGGCCTGTCCCACCAACTGGGCCTCTGAGCCTTTGGTGTGGAGATCCACCTGGAGGAGCTGGAGAGAGAACAGCGGGGCTCTGCCAGGCAGAGGGAGGAGTGGGGCTCTCACAGGAAGCAGTTGTGGTGGTGAGACCAGGGCAAGGTCGGCTGCAAGGGCCAGGCAGCCAGATAGGGTTGTGAGCACTTTGCCCAGACGCTGGGATGCAGCGGCCCCAGAGAGACCCAGGGCTGCCTTGGCACCGAGAACTGTAACTGGGAGAGTAGACACAAGGGCACGGGACCCCCAGGCAGAGGTTGGTGCCACCAACAGACACAGGTATAATAGTAACACCAAGCAGTATTTCCAGGATGCCTGTCCCTGGCCAGCACCCTCTCCGTGCTGGTCTGTGCCCAGGGCTGTCTCTGTGCCCAGCCCAGCCCCCTCACCCTGCCGGTCCGTGCCCAGCCCAGTACCCCCTCTCTGCCGGTCTGTGCCCAGCCTAACGCCTCCTCCCTGTTGGTCTGTGCCCAGGGCTCCCTCTGTGCCCAGCCCAGCACCCCTCCCCGCCGGTCTGTGCCCAGTCCAATGCCCCCTCCCTGCTGATATGTGCCCAGCACCTCTCCCTGCCGGTCTGTGCCCAGTCCCCGCCTGGGATCACTGCCCTCCCCGCGCTGCTATGCCCGTGGAGCTGCGCCCGGCGGCTGGGAGGAGCCCGGGCCCGGCCGGGGCGGAGCGCGCTGGCGGGGGCGGATCCCGGCAGTTCCGGGCTCCCCCAACTCCAGCCGCTGCAGGACGTGGTGCACGGGGGAGGATGCAGCCGCCTCCCCGCAAGGTGGGTCAGGATGCGGCTGGGGAGCGGAGCGGGGCGGAGGAGCCCAGTGCCCAGACCGGCACTGTCTGGGGCGGGCTGTGGGTCCAGGCGGTGGGCAGTAGCTGCGCTTGGCCCTCGCCCTGCAGCACCCTGCCCTGTCCCCTCTCGGCCCCTGCGTTTCCAGGGTTCCTGCATAGCAGAGTCTGCAAGTCAGGCCAAACCGGGCGGGGGGAGGAGCTGTGTGGACAGCGACGAGCCGATCGGGGCGGTGCTGCAGAGGGTGTGAGGCCCGGGGTGCAGAGCACGGGGCCGGGCCCTGACCTAAGTGCCCCTTCCTTGGCAGGTGAAATTGACCCAGGAGGTGAAAGTGCGCTTCATAGAGCAGCTGTCCAGCCTGCAGAGTAAGCAGCAGCGGGAGACGGAGCTGTTGGAGGACATCAGGTACCAGTGGCCAAAGCTGCCCTGGATCAGGGACTAGTAGAGAGTGGCTGTTCACCAGTGTGTCATCTGTGTGCTTCACCAGACCCCGATGCGGTGTGTCCACTGCGGGGCCCATTTGTGTGATCTGTGGGGGCCATTTGCTTCACCCCATCCCGAAGCGGTGTGTCCTCTGCAGGGTCTCCCCTCTCCGCACCCCCCCACCAGATGTGGTGTGTCCTCTGCGAGGCCCATTCGTCCATTGGTTTGGTGCCCGTGCTGGTTGTGGTGCTTTATGTGGTGAGGACATGTACTGAGCAGGGACTGACCTGAGACTCAGCCACTTGTTCCACCTGTGGGCTATTGAGCGGCCGTCACGTGGGAACAGCTTCCATTTGCTGCTCACCTGGAGTGTGTTAGGACGGGTGCCATGGAGGCGAAAGGCTCCGGGCCCTTTTACTAACTCCGATGTGGGCAGCCCCCAGGACAAATGGATGTGGTGTCCTGGGGGCCGTGCAGGGTGCATGGGGCGCTGCAGTGAAGCCATGCTGATAGATGACGGGCTCTGGGCATGTCCCGGGCCATGTGCATGCTGCCACTTACCACCATGTGCTCTCCCTGCAGGTCCTACAGCAAGCAGAGATCTGCCATTGAGCGGGAGTATGGGCAGGTAAGGAGGGGCCACATCTCAGCCTCTGTTCAGAGACATCACTGAGCGCATTCCGGCACAGGTGTGTGTCATCTGAATCCCAAGGGGCTAATCACAGACCACGGCGGGGTGACTCAAAGACAATTAGGGCAAGAAGTCAAAGCAGTTTGGCAACCAGCCTTAGTCATGATCTGTTTGTCGTGGCTCAGAGTAACGTCACACCAAGTGGGAGGAATAGAGCTAGCCTGTTCCACCCGTTCGAAGCTGGTGTTCTTCCGAGCTGTGGAATGAACCCCAGAGCCACTGGCGGGGGTCTGGTGGAGGACAAGATGTGCAGCTGTCATTGTCTCGTTCCCCAGGCTTTGATTATTTGGGCACATGGGTGCCGTGGAGCCATCAGAGTGCACGCGAGGGAGGCCCAAAGTCCAGGGACAAATCAGGTCTGTTAGCGGGAGGTCAGAGTTCGGGTCACATGCCATACTTCTGTTCCTTGGGCTTAAGTTTGGGGAAAGCCAGGCTGGGCCCCATCCAGCAAGGTGCTGTCCTTCCATCCCCATGGAACTCTACAGACTTGGGCCCTTCCACTGGAGTCCAAAAGGATCTGTTGGCATTGGACACAGCGTAGCTGAGCGGGCGGCTCTCGCCGTTCCTCCACTGGACAGGCTCTGAGTCAGCCCTCCTTCACCGGCGGTACACAAGCTGGGGCAATGCGGTGTCCGGATTCCATTGCTATCTTGCCCAGCAGCGATGCTCCTCTGGTGTCAGCTGGCACCATCACGGAGCTGTCATTGGGGAGATCGTCTGGGTGATGTGCAGAGCCCTGGGCCTAACAGCTGCATGGAGCAGGGCTGCTCAGCACCTGGTCAGGTGGGAGCATCTCTGCCAGGCTGACATGGCACACTTCTGCTTTCTCCAAGCTGCTGCCTGCAGTGCCGGACGGGGTTGGGGGCATGTGTTTAACCCTCACGGCTCTGCTGAGTCCCACCAGCAATGGGTGTTGCTGCCATTAGCCCCTCTTCTCCTCCTGCTCCCGCCTGGCCCAGCAGCTTCTCCTCGGGCATATGTCACGCATGAGAACGCATCCAGGATAAATGACTCTGCACCTACCCGTAGACAGGGGCATCTGGTCCTTTCTGCTGAGCTGTTTTCTCCTGGCGCTAGAGAGAGACCATGGAAGTGGGTGCAATCGAACTATCCAGAGAGGGCCTGAACCTGCAGAAATTTGCCCACTTAACCACATTGGAGCCTGCTGAGCCGTGACTGGGACTAAGGGTTTGTAGAACTGGGCCTAAGGAGGAGTCTGTGTTTGTTCAGCAAAACCCTTATGCCTCCTGCACTCTCACAGCTTCCCCTGCCAGCATCTCATTCCCCTTGCTCTGGATTTGCTTCGCCTGATCTTCCCCCTCCCCCTCTGCCCCCCCTCCAATAGCTCCCTCCCACCTGCAATAGAACCAGAGGCACCATCATTCCTAAGCAGATCACTGGTCTGATGTAAAACGTGAAATTCCTGTCACGCTATGTGTTGTGTCCACAGTATTACCCCTTGGAAACAAATTCCTCTCTGAGCCTAGTTGAGAAGCTGCCCGGAAGCTGGAGAACAATCCTCTTGTAGAAGTTCCAGTCCTATCTCCATCTTGCAGAGAGTGGATATGGAATGGCTAGAATCTTTAAGGGACTTGGTAATGGGGCCCACTTTCCCTGTTCTCTTTGCTAGGGCCCTGGTGTGTGCTGCTCTTTTAAATGGCAGGTTCTTCTCACACGGTTTGCCTCAAATGTCCTGCTGCAGTGAGTTCCACAGGTTAGGAGAGAATCCTTTCCTTTGATTCATTCAGAACATTTTTACTTATGTGGCAACAGGTCCTTGGGCAATGAAAGCCTCTAACTGGCCTTCTCAGGAGTGTTCGTTATCCAGTATTATGTTGTGTTTTCTTGGTACAGAGTTTCTGTTACAAAAGGCAATAAGTAACACCAGCCCACCCGAACTGCAGCCCCCAAGGGAAAATCAACTGCTGAGCCTGTAAGGGGAGGAAGGGAAGAGACTTGAAGGTACCAGGAGAGGATTTGAAAGAGTGGAAAGAGAATGAGCACCCCAAGGAGCTGGGGTAATGGAGAGAGTGCACTAGACTCAGCAAGAGAAGGATTCATGGAGACAGGAGTGAAGGGAGCAGTTGGCAGGCATGAAGGAATGAGGGGAGGAGTGCTGGGTCAGCCTGCGGCATTAAGGGTCGGGGTTTCCAAGTGCTCAGTGCTCCCAGAGGGATTCTCCTGAAAGAGCCCAGCAGCCACTGAGTGGGCGGCTGAGGACTGTGCCATGAGCGGAAGGAGGACGAGAGGGGTGACCCACCAGCAAGTGGCAGTCCCACTTCCGGGGCTGGTGGAGGCTCTGGCCCTGTTGGCTCTGTGGCGGAGCTGTGAGATGCCTGCGAGGCTGGACACGTCGCTGTACTAAGGAGAAGCTGACTGTCGAGGAAGCTGGGGCTCCTAGTGGTGACACCAGGAGGTAGGGTGACCAGATAGCAAGTGTGAAAAATCAGGACGGGGTGGGGGTTAACAGGAGCCTATATAAGACAAAGACCCCAAGTTTGGCACCGTCCCTATAAAATTGGGACATCTGGTCACCATCCCAGGAGGATATGGGGCATGGTCGCATGAGGGAGGGTAGGATTGCAGCCAAGACCTGTTCATATTGCCTTTGCTCACGAGGAAGTGGAGGGATAAGTAGCTATGCAGAGAGTGGGAGGCCCGCTCTGTGCTGATGGCACTGCTGGCCAGGAACCGAGACCGTGTCGCCAAGTGGGTGAGCGCAGCAAGCAAAGCTGAGTAGGGCACCTAGGAACTCCCTGAGAGAGATGAACGCATGGTCTCCTTCCAGGGAATCAGGACTAAGGGACACCCCAGAGAGGGGAGCTGCCTGCCCCTGTGAGAGGAGCCCGGGTCCTGGGCACACCCCAGAGAGGGGGGCTGCATGCCCCTGTGACAGGGGACGAGGTGCTGGGGACACCCCAGAGAGGGGGACTGTGGGCCCCTGTGACTGCTGGCTGGGGCCTGTCTGTGCCTCTTGCTTTTCTCCTCTCCAAAATGAAAGAGCCCTGATCTGTGTTGCTTCCTGTCGCAGTTGCTCCGGCCGCCTGTCTCCTTCTCTGGCCTGCTCCTCTGGTGAAGTGGGCAGATGAGCGAGCACAGAGGTGTCTCCTGGGCACACAACATCCTTCCTGTGTTATTTCCCGCCTGCCCCTGCTCCAACCTAACTTCTTCTTCTCTCTCCTGGCTGCTGCTGGGTGCTGAGCAGACGTCGTCACTGCCCACGTTGATTCCTAGGCCTAGCTCGAGAGATTACCGCTAACTCCCCACCCAGCAGTGCGTGAGTACTTGATGGGCCTCACTGTGTGTTGCGTTCCACCTGTCTGTGTTGATTCCATCTGCTGCCGTGTTTCATTTCCTAGGTTGAATCTCTTAGCACTGATTACAAAGAACAGATCATTCTGTTGTCAGCAAGCCCCCATTTGCCAGTCTGCTACACAGTCTTCTGAACTGGCCCTAGCTGGGCACCTTTTCCCATGCTGCAAGCTGGGCATTCGCTGGCCAGTCGTGGTCACGACTCTGAGCCGAGTTTGAGAGAGAAGGGAACTCGCTGTCACTCCTCAAACCCCCCAGGTCTGAGTCTTGGGTTTAGTCTGGCGTTGGAGGAGAATGGTTTGGAAGGTGCAAGTGAATTGGCTGACTGGTCGAGCTGTTTCATAGCCTTGAACTCTGGCACACTGCTGGCTCTCCAGTTTGCCCACAGGGCTCTGACCTCGCTCCTTTATCTCTAGCCGCTCTCACTCCTGTAAACTGCCACTGTTTGTTATTTGCTTTAATCTTGTTCGTTTCCCCTCCCCCATGGTGGGTGAGCAGGCCCAGGAGCAGCAGGACAGTCCGTTTCCAGATCACATGATTCACAGTCTCATTGTCCAGGCTGACGTCTTGTTGCGGTCCCCTGGCAGCAGCTCTAGAGTGTCCCTGTTGCTAGAAGGCTCCTGAGAGCTGCTGACTCTGCCGGCTGAGCCAGCACATCCTAATGTCTAAGATCTGGAACCCTGTGGGCATTGGGGCTCCCCGGGTCCATCCCCTTAGCCAAAGAGACTGTGCGGCCAGCATCAGCCAGAGCTGGGTTCTCCCACTCCCACCTCCTCCCCAGGGCTCTGTGCTCTCAAGCTCGCTGGGAGAATGGGGTCCCTCCCAGAGGTGACATGCAGGCTTTCTGGTAGTTACAGGTGTCACTTGTGTGAGGTTCATGTTCCTGGGGCTGTGACCACACAGGAAGGATGCCTTGGGTTCATTTGAACTGGTGGTGAAGGTGGTGTCGTTAAAGTGCTGCAGACCCTTCTGGGGACACTTCCTCTTCCCGAGTGGCTCATTTCCACGTAGCCTGAACCTGTCCCCGTTCACGTGAACCGAAATGGGCAAAAAGCTGGTTTAAACCAGAATAAGAGCATCCACACAAGGCTTTCATGTCCTGGGTTAAATCAGTGCAACACCCCTGCATGAACAACCCTTAGGGGGGTGCCGCAGAGGAGATGGGTTGTGCCTGCTGCATCGGGCGGGGGTGGGCATTGTCTCGCCAACCAATTGGGTAAGGATGCCTCAGCAGAGTTTGCCAAGCTCCCTGCCTCGAGCAGGCCTGTGTTTCTGCGTGGTGCTCGGGAGGTGGGTGTGCCCCGCAGCAGAGATGCTGACAGTGTGTAAGGCATCTGTGCTGTCAGGCCACAGACCCTGGGCTGGAGGGGGCTGTGCCAGGCCCTGAGCCTCCTTGGGAGCCTATGCCAGCTGCCCACATACTTCTCTGTGCTGGAAGCAGGGTCATTGCTGGCCTCTTGTCTTCCACTGGCTTCCCCGTCGGTGGTTGCTGACCCTCCCTGCCCCCACCCCATCCTGCCTCGAGGACGCAGCTGATTGGCCTAGCCGTGTCGGTCAGTGGAGTGAAGAGTGGGATTTGTATAGTCTGAATGGTGCCGGTCAAATCCCTAGTGCAGACACAGCCGCATTGCGACGATAACACACATCCTCGTCCTACCAGCAGACTGCATCTTTGCCAGACTGGCTTATTTCGCTGAGGGAACTGGATTAAGCTGGGCTAGTCCAAATGCAGTTTGCCAGGCTGAGTTGTGTCCACGTGAGGAGCACGCTGCCAGTGTAGGACAGCGGTATAACCACGCTGGCGAAGCCTTCTGAGCTCTTGGTTTGTGACTCCATTGCCCCTGCTCCGCTCAGCTGCCTTGTCTCCTGCCTCCCTCGCAGGCCAGAATTCCCCTGTAATAGATATTTGTGCTCTCACGTTCCAGCTGCTTCCCGCCCCACTCATTCTGTCTCCTCGCTTGCACTGCTCCTCCATTTCTCACTCCCATTGCATTGTTGTCGCAGGCAGCAAAGGGCCCAAAGGGGCAGAGTCCCTGGCAGAGAGCAGTGGCCAAACTCTAGCCTTGGGGAGCTCTCAGCCTCCCGCAGCAGGAGGCGCTGGAGGGAGAGGTGCATTAGTGCTGGCTCCTCGCTGCTCCGTTGCTGGCCTCTCCCAGAGGGAGGCGCTGGAGGGTGATGGGGCGGGCTCATGGTTAGAGACAAGGCACTTGACTCTGTACCTGGCTGAATGACTACACAGCCCTGGTTGGTGTCTGTACTCGTTCCCAAGCTCTTCTGACTGTCTTGGTGTGGGAAGTGTGCCCAGGGGGGCTGCTGGGACCTGTGCTGCGTGCATAGGAACAACCATGGTTTTGTTCTCTGAGTGGGGCCTTGCTGGGAACAAACCAGCAGGCAGAGGAGCTTGGTGCCCTGGGTGCGAGCCCTGTCGGGGAGAAGCTGCCTCCCCTTGTTGGCTGGAAGTCCCAGGCGGGGCCGGAAGAGGAGATGCAACAGTGGCTGATCTCGGGTTTGTTTGCAGGCACTGCAGAGGCTGGCGGGTCAGTTCCTGAAGAGAGACTGGCAGCGGGGCCGAAGTGAGACCAACGACTCCAGGTGGGACAGCTCGCTGGTGCCTGAGCCTGCTAGCCATGCGCTGTTTGTGCTGCCCTGCTGTCAGCATCTGGGGCTGTGAGGGAGCTCCAGCCAAGGGCAGCGCTCTGCTACCTTAGTCCTTGACTTGCCAGCAGGAGGCACTATAAAGGACAGCATAGGAGCACCAGCTATAGGGAGCTCAGAGTAACTCCAGTCTCAGCCTTTCCCAGCAGAGGGCGATGTAGGGAGTGGAACAGGAGAGCTGGCTGTCAGGGGAGCTCTGTTCTGTTAACTTAGATGGAATATATGGGCCCAAAGGGTCAGAGGTGTTAATGTGACCCAGTCACTGTCCAGCACTAAAGAGGGTTAAACAAGGGTGACGGTTTGCTGCCCAGAGACCCCAGCCTGCATCTTACTGTGGCAACACCCCGTTAAACAGCCTGCTATTGAAGATACAGAAAAGGAGGAAAAATAGTTCAAGTTTGAATAGTTGAAATGTGAAGTATTAAGTCAGGCAGTCAGTGTAACCGCATCCCTGGGTCCCTTCCCCTTAGCTGGAGAGTCTTTAGAAGGAAAAGCCCCTTGTTGGACAGTCTTAGGTGGTATCAGAGACAGTAATAACTGGCCTTTGGGGGAGAAGAGACGTGAGCTGGAATTGTTGTTAGAGCCTGATCCTGCATTTTAGAAAACAAAACAAGCCAAACACACACCAAAGGGGAGAGATGAGAACAGCGAGGGCAGAAAATGCAGCTTCTGGCTCTGATGTTGACTTTCACTCGCAGCCTCGCGGCTGGAACGAAACAGGCCCAGCACGTGGTCTGATTATCGGCCCTGAAACCTGGCAAACTAGTACCACTATCAAGCTGTTTAGAGCATTGCTTTGAGCTGCCTCTCTGATGCCAGGCTCACAGAAGTGTTGCAAAATGTACCGTCTTGGCCCGTTAAACCAGACTTCTATTAGACAGAAGGAAAAGGTGGGAAGGGGGAGAAGAGTAGAGGAAAGAGAAGAAATAAGGTAGGGAAGAAAAAGGACACAGGGAAGGGGGAGAAGTAGTTCTCCCATCCCAGGCGGTGGTTGGGATTCAGCCAGAGGCGGTGATGCCATGTGGGTCCCTCTCTCTGGTCTGATCTGGTCAGGACAGCCCTCAGGGTTAGGACTAAGAAGTTCGGGGTCAGTTGGGAGCAGTTGTGTAGAGTTGGCTGCGGGCATTTCACCCTTGTCTGGCCATCATGGGTCCTTCTGCCATTGCTAGCCCACGCAGAGCTGGAGCAGTGCTAGGCCAACTGTGGGGAGAGAGCTATGAATGCGTGGTGCAGACACAGCCTTTGTGCCTTGGCCGTTGGAATTTCTTGGTACTGAAAATGGGCAATTGTCTTTCTGCCCATTTGAACTGGAGAAGGGTGTCATGCTGTCTGGAGGCTTGCACCACTAAGTACCAACTGAGGGCAGACTGTCAGAAACAGGGCAGACACCCCAAGCTGGCGGTGTGTTCTATGATTAGATTTCACCAACCCTTGAACAACTGTGAACTCCTGGATCACTGTGCCAGTTTCACCATGGAGTCACAGACAGTCCCCTCAGACTGTCTATTCTAAGATGGACTTAGCGATAAATGATCACTTGCACCAAAAATCACAAAATATTCAGATTGCTTCCAGTCCCAAAAGATCAGTCACTTACCCCCAAATCAACTGGTCTTACACCAAAAACAGCGCCTGTAGCCAATCCTATAATAAATTTTCCTAGTTAATAAACCTTTAGATAAAGAAATGGGTTATTTACAGGTTGAAGCAAGCAAATGTACACACAAATGAGTTATCATGTATGATTCATAAAGATGACAGAGATGTAGTAATTTGACCATTCCAAAAGTCTTTCTGGGCAAACCCAGGGATAATCCTGGAGGATCTCTCACTTCAGTATAGAGTCTCTGGCCCTGGACTGTTTGCTTTAAGAAGCAAAGAGATGGTCAGTTTTCCTTGTGAGGAATTTTTATATCTTCTTTCCTCAGAAATCAAGCCAATCACAACAGTTCCCATGCAGGTCCCTTCTTTGTGGGATGTGGGGGAAAGAAAGCACTTAAAGTCTTTGAGCCTTGATCTCACACAATGGCTCCTCTGCATTTAATGAACAGGATTTAACATCTTGTTAGAGCCCATTCTTTGCTTTACACAAAGCTCTTTCCCTGTGGGATGAGTTATGCAGTCACAGAAGTTTACAATGCAGATGCTTGCTATCACTTTATAACATGGGGCATAGCTGAGTGAGGACAATACATGAAGCATCCAACAGCCATTTTATAAAACACTAAACACATTCTTATCAACTTCACATCTAACATCTATTTTGATTATGCCAACACACAGGGAAGCAAGACTGGTTTCAAGCTATGCATTTGTAAGTGTTCAGCAAGGCGTAGGACCTTGGCACAAGCTGCCAGCATCACCATGGAATTCTTCTTTGCTTCCCATTCGCCACACAGGCTGTGTGGCATTGCAGTGAATTGTTAAACTTTGCCATGTTCACCCCAGAGGTGACTACATTTACAGAACGAGTGATACCTGTGTGAGAGTCCCTTATCCACCATGAAAATTCAGCCACTTCTGGGGTGAAACATGGCAGAGTTTAACCATGCACTTCAGTGGCACACTTGTGTGTGTACGGGAGTGCGTGTGCATACGTGTGGTGTTCTTGAGAGCTATGGTATTCTATAGGGAAGGTGCTCCCACTAAACACTGTCCAGAGCTATTTATTTTCTGGTATATAAGAGGGACAGTCAAGAACGGAGAGGTTTTCACCTGGGAGATATGAGGGGTCAATGAGGTAGAGAGATGCAGGAAGCTCAGTACAGGCAATAGGAGTTGCAGAGAAGAAAGACATGTGGGGGCCAGGAGAGAAGACCTGTTGACTCATTGGAACAACCCACCAAGCAGTGGAGGATTAGAAACTGGGCCAGTGGGGCCCACACCAATTGAGGGGCCTTGGAAAAATGGGTGCCCCATTGCCCTGGTTTGCCAGCCTACCCGGTGGTCCTGCTGGGGAATGGGGTTGGGGTGTAGGGGCTTCCCCCGCTCCCTGGCAGGAGCACCCTGGCAAGCCCCTATACCCCAACCTCATTTCCCCGGCAGGAGTGCTGAGGAGAGGCGGGGGGTGAGGGCAACTGCAGGCGAAAGGGGTAGAGAGTGGCCCCCACTTGCTCTGGCCCAGGGCCCCTCAAAATGGTAATCTTTCTCTGCCCTCAAGGGATTTAAAATGGTGGCTCTTGTCCTCTGCATGGTGGTGCCTGCATTGCGGAGTCCAAGTTTGAGGATTGCACCTCTTCCCGTGTTTGAGGAGGGCAGCTCGGATCTGGAGAGCTGGGGCTCGGGTGGGGATGAGGAGGAATAGGTACAGGAGAGAAAGGCTTGGAGATGGTCTCCGCACAGTGGAGGGCAGGGGTGGTGCTTCAGAGGTGGAGATGACCTGTCTTGCTGATGGAGCGCATGTGGAGAGGGAAGAAAAGTCAAGAGGTGGAGAGAAATCCAAAGCTACTGAGTGGAGGCCAGTGGGAGGGGAGAGCTAGGAGCTGGAGTGGGCATGAGGGGGAAAGGCAGCTGGGGAGGAAACTGTGGTTGGCTGTGCGGCATTAGGCCATGTCATGGTCTGCAGGGGCCATGGAGAAGCACACGCGGGATGCTTTGTACTGTAATGCCGGGGGTTTTCTGGGTAAGACTTTCTGGGCAGCAGCATGAGATCCCGAGGGACAGGGCTTTCCAAAACCCAGCCAGACAGCAGCGATTCTGCCAAGGCCTGCAAGCATGGCCAGTCGTTAGCGGGGCTGAGTCAGGATGCGGCTGGGGCTTGGGCAACTGAGATGGGTGGCTGGAACTTCAGGAATTTGTGCTGCCACTTCCAGAGGCAGGGCTGGATAATGGCCCTGAGATAGATCTGGGACTGCACATCAGCAGAAACCTAGAGAAGAGCCGGTGAGGCTGGGCTGTGCACAGCACTCGACCCAAGCAAGGCTCTCTATTCAGGGTCTGGGAGCTATGGGGTCCCTGGAGAAGGTTGGCCATCCAGATGCAGTGGGGGAGTTGGGGCAGCCGCTGTGAGGTCAGGGGGTATGTGGGGGGAGGGGGGGCGGAAGACAGAGTGCATGTACAGGGCCAGTGTGGGGGAGAGGGGCTGCTCTGCTCTGTGGGGGCAGCCAGGCTCCCTCTGGTGTCCATCCCCTGCAGAAGTGCCTTTGCCGTCTGGAAGGGGGCCATTGACAGCACGGTGTGCGCCGGGCAGGCCCGGGTGGCAGCCTCGGAGAATTACCGCAACCTGAGTCTGGAGGTGGCTAAAACCACCCGACTGTCCAAGGAGCACCTGCTCAAGAAGGTACAGTCAGCGGGTGGGGTGGGGAGAGACTGGGGTACAAGCCCCAACCTCCTGTTCTTCAGAGGGGCTTCCCAGAGCAGGGGGCAGGTGCCGGGAGGGCGGGGGGAGGGCTGTGGGACTCACATCTCTCTCTGCCCCAGAGCACGGAGCAGCTGCAGAGAGTGCAGGCAGAGCTCTTGGAGACGGTGAAGGAAGTGGGCAAAGCCAAGAAGCACTACATGCACCTGCAGCGGGTCAGCGAGGTGGCCAAGGAGAAAGCGGCTGATGTGGAGGCCCGGTGAGCGAGCAGCACCTGCCCTGTAGATCAGGACTGGGGGGGCCTGTAAGGGCATCTGGTAGAGGGTGCCTGGGGCATTGGTCAGACAGTCCATGCAGAACTCATGATCCCACTGTGTCCTGAGCAGGGGGAGGGGATCTCCTGACCACCCCCTTCTGCCTCTGGCTGCACCCCACGAGAGCATGGTGCTCTGTGGGGCCTAGAGAGAGCCCCCGCTGCAGGGGTGACTCCCTTGGTGTGGGGCCAATGGGAAGGGGAAGTGACCTGAGCACTGATGGCCATGTCCCTTCTGTAGGCTCCGGAAGAGCGACCATGGCATATTCCACACCAAGGCCAGTTTGCAGAAGCTCAGCACCAAGGTCAGAGTCGTTGCAGGCCCAGGTCTCTGGCCGAGGGCCCTGGCGGGCTCAGTGGGGAAAGCTTGGCTCTTCCTCTAGAAGGGGCGGTGCCTTGGGTACAGGGCTTGCTGGGAGGCCTCGGGACACCATATGCTGGGAGGGCAGAGACCTTTGAGGGAGGGGCTGATCATGTGTGTGTGGGGGGGGGGGATGCCGGGGCTGATCAGGGCAAGCCCCGCAGAGGGCATCGGGCAGACGCCATCCCCTGGCCCATTACCCAGGCTGTGCTCTCCCCGCCACCCGCAGTTTTCCGTGCAGCTGGCCGAGTACTCGCAGCAGCTGACGGTGGCGCGGAACGAATACCTGCTGACGCTGGGAGCTGCCAACGCCCACCTGGGGCACTACTACCACACTGGGCTGCCTGCTGTCATGAAGGTAGAAGAGCCTCGCCCTGCAGCCACTCAGCCCCTCTTCCAGCTGGGGCATTCACGCTCCAGCCTGCCTTAAGGAGCTAGTCTAGGGGCGGGGGGTGGGCTGCAATGACTAGAGGGGAGGACTGGAGTAGCCAGGAACTCCCCCTACAGCCAGCACTCCTGCCCTGCTTCCACAGCGCCCCCTAGTGGGTCAGACCAGGACTGGAGTAGCCAGGAACTCCCCCTACAGCCAGCACTCCTGCCCTGCTTCCCACGGCACCCCCTGGTGGGTCAGACCTGGACTGGAGTAACCAGGAACAGCCCCTACCGCCAGCACTCCTGCCCTGCTTCCGCAGCGTCCCGTGGTGGGGGAAGACCAGGAGCTGGGAGATCCACCCAGGCTTATGCTGTGCTGGGACAGTAGTTTAGGGGGAAGCCCTGTGTTCCCCGAGTGCAGTCCTGTCCCGTTAACTAAGCAGCCGTCCCTTCAGTTCGTTCCAGAATGTCCCTTGGGGCTGGCTCAGGAGCCGCAAACCATGGATCAGCCTGAATCACCCGACGCCCCGTGCACCTCTGACCCCTTTTTCCCCAGCCCCAACTGGTCTGCTTGCCCCTTCTCCGAGCAGAGCTCACTCCAGCTGATCCTGCTGCCTTCTCTCTTGTCCTTTGAGGAGCCAGCCTAGTTTTCCTCTGGTCTGTGTGATGAGTGCAGCAGAGCTCAGAGGAGGACTCTTCTCTCCGGGGGGCGGACAGGGGCGTTCCTGGGGAGTCTCGCCAACCCTGTCCTCCCTCCAGTAACTGGCCTGATTGTGCTTTTCCAGACCCTGGATGGTGACCTGTACGAGCGGCTCCGGGACCACCTGACCCTGGTCAGTCAGACAGAACTAGAAGCCTGCAGTGTCACGCAAGAGCGGTTTCGGGGGATCCTGGAGGCCTCCACCCAGGTAACCGGATCTGCCCTGCCTTGCCAGGAGGGGCCAGTCCCATCCAATCTCCACACCTTGTGTAGTCCTGGCTGTCCCCACATCCCTACTTCCTGGCATGGTGCCAACCCCCAGGCATGCCTGTGCCCTTGCATCCCGCTTGGATGTGGACTGCCATGGGTCATGGGTTCTTAGTGACCCATGCAGGGCAGCACACAGGGCCCTGAATGCCCCCATCCCAGGGCCCTGTGTTCTGCCCCGCTCACCCTCTCTTGTTGCTCCTGTAGGTGTGCAGGGAGCAGAGCCTCCTCCTGTTCCTGCAGGATAACACTGCCTTTGCCCCTACTCCTGAGGAGCAGTTCCAGCCATCAAGTGCCGACCAGGTAAGGCGGGAGGCCAGGCTCGCGCAGCAGTGGGGACAAGGGACTCCCTGGAGCGGCTCCCCCAGGGTAACGCCAGGCAGCCGGAGAGGTGCACCAGAGGCCTGTCTGAGGGGTGGCAGGGTCTGACCTGTGATGCTCTGTCCTAGGCGCGCCTCCTGGAGGCAAGGAATGGCAGCACCGGGGAGAGTGGGCTGGAGAAGGAGGTGCGGCGTTGGGCCACCCGGGCAGCCAGAGACTACAAAATAATGACTCATGGCGAACAGGTGAGTGCCCAGGGCTGCCCACCTGAGCCCCAGCCCCGGGTTCGTCCCGGAGCAGAAGGAGCATCCTCGCTGCAGGGCTTGTCCTGTGCCTCCAGGGGTCGACGGATCCACTTTTCCCTGCCCCCAAACAACCGCCCTACTGTCGTGGAGCATGGCCAGGGAGGAGGTGAGGGCAGCCCCCAGCCCAGTGGTTCTAGTCTCTCTCCGGGGCTGGGGGCTGGGCCCAGCGGGGTTGCGGTGGATCCGCAGCCCCGGGCGGCAACGGAACTGTCTGGCCTGGGCTTGTGCAGGTTCTGCAGAGGATGGAAGCCAGGAGGCAGCAGGCCCCTGAAGCGGAGACGCCCGGCATGGAGAGGAGGATGGAAGAAGTGAGCGAGAACATCCGGAAAGCAGAGGTGGGTCTAGCAGGCGGGGGGCAGGTCCGTAGCGCTACGCATCCCTCTGGCTACTGGCATTGTTCCGTGTGCGCTCTGTATGCGCCACTTGTACTGTGCCCGCTGATTACCCATCCTCGCTCCTATGCTGCTGCTCCTGTTGCTGGTCAGTGCACCCGGCGCTGCTGCCGTATGCAGCTTGTTCTGCCAAGATTTGTGCCAGTAGAGCCCTCCCTGCAGATGGAGCAGGAAGGACTGGCCAGGAAGTGAATCGCAGCAGCAAGGAGGAACAGACAGGCTGGGTAACACAAGTTCCTGACACACCATGCTCCTGTGGCAGATGCAACGGGACCCCACAATGCACTGACAATGCTGTCGATAACTCTGCATTATGAAAGCACTGTGGAGAGAACGTGCTGCTTGCCATGTGTGTCACTTAGAATCAGCAGCGCGGCCTGGCTTCTCCTCTGCCCCTTAGGAGATGTGCTGGTCTGGGATTACCCGGCCATGAGCTCTTCTCAAGCCAACAGAGCAGCCTTGGGCTCTGACCTCCGGTCTCTGCTCCACATGCAACATGAGGGTAGCAGTACCCCAATAACCTTGCAACTGCCCCACATAGGTGCAGGAACTAGGGGTGCAGGGGATGCTGCAATGCCCGGCTGGCAGCCCAGGGCTCTGGCTGCCAGTCCCACACCCAGGGCTTTGCTCCTGGCCTCAGGTGGACAGAGGCAGGAGGGGTTGGCTTTCCACACCCCCACTTTTTAAAATGTTCCAGTGCCACTGCTCCCCCACAACTCCTTTTTGGGTCAGGACCCCTACAATTACAACCCTGTGAAATTTCAGATTTAAATAGCTGAAATCATGACATTCACTCTTTAAAATCCTATGGGCGTGAAATTGACCAGAATGAATTGAGACTTTTGTAGGACTCTGTTCATGTCACTAGCAACAGCCTGGCCTGGCATTTCTAGTTCTTGCAGTGTATGGGCCAGCACCTGCATGCTCTGCAGACTCTTAGCCCTCTGTGCAGCCCACTCTGGCCACAGTGAATGACAAGGCTCAGGTAGGGGCAAATCTGGCACGGCTAGTCCTCTATTATTCTGTTATACTTCATCTAATCTGGGTCAAAGCAGAGTCCAGGGTGTATTTCACATACACTCATAGATTCCAAAGCCAGTCAGGACCATTGGGATCATCCAGCCTGGCCTCCTATAAAGCACAGGCCAGAGACCTGGCCCAAATAATTCATAGATCAGAACTCTTGGAAAAAAACATCTAAGAGAGTTTGAAGGGGTGGGTGGGGGGGCTGGAGGGGCAGGAGTCTGGGTCTGGA
Source organism: Dermatemys mawii (assembly GCA_007922305.1). NCBI lineage: Eukaryota > Metazoa > Chordata > Testudines > Dermatemydidae > Dermatemys > Dermatemys mawii. The sequence continues at coordinate 1,718,120 of ML677410.1, forward strand.
TGGGTCAGGGGCTGGAGGAGCAGGGACAGGGCTGTTCCTTGGAGATGCAAGTGGAGTTGCATAAAAACATGATTCCAACTTGAACAAGACTCAAGCCCTCCTGTCCTCCGCCTCTGCCCCATTAGGGTTGCCAGCCCTCCTGGATTGGCCGGGAGTTGACTGGAATCGGCCTTGATCTCCTGGTGGCTATTGAGAGCAATCTGGGAGATTTTAATAGGCCGCTAAAAGTCCGGTGGGTTTGTTGTGATTAGAAAGTTGGCAACCCTACGCCCCATGGCTCTGGCACCAACTGATGGCCCCTGGCCCAGACCCACTGTGGGGGCAGGAGGGACTCCTCATGCTGGCTGGCTGGGGGCCCAGGCCTGTGGTAGGTGCTGAGGCCTGGGCTGAGTAGACACTTGCTCTCCCTCTCTCTCAAAGGTCAGCAGAGTAAAGGCTGATGCCCGGCTGGCATTGCTGCGCCAGGCCGGCTTAGACGTGGACACCTGGCTGGCGGGGGCCATGGGGCAAGTCCTGGAGGAAATGGAGCAGGAGCGACGGCTGAGCGAGGCCCGCAAGTCGGACAAGGAGTCGACCCCCACGGTGAGAGCTGCCCCTGCACTCTTGGCTTCCCATCTGCCCAGCGGCTCGGGGTAGCGGGGGCATCTGCTGCTGGGGTGGCCTGGGCCAGGAGTGTAGCCTTGTTGCTGTGATGGCCCCATATGCCCAGAGAGTGGCAGAGCGACTGGGTGCGGGGTGCTCTCTCATGCTTGGTTTGTCCCCAGGCAGAAGAGTTTGATCTGGCAGAGTTTGACGATTATGATGACAATGAGGAGCTCTTTGAGGATGCCGGTCCCTGCCCTGGCACTGCCCGCATCTACCCATCCACCTGCAGGGTGTTCTTCGGGTACCAGGTAAGGCCCCCACTCCAAGGACATAAGCCTAGCACCCAGGAGCCCTCTGAACCATGCAACACACTTTCAGGGTGCTCTGGGTGCTAAGTGAAGGGCCCCATGCTCCCTCTCCGTAAGGCTGGGGCATGGCATTCCTCTGAGGGCTGGGCAGCCGGGGCTGGCTGCAGGGAGCACTGCTTCCGACTTGTCCCATGGCTTTTGTCCCTTGTGCAGGCCTGCCAGTCTGACGAGCTGTCCATCCGCCAGGGCGAGGAGCTGGAGGTCATTGAGGATGGCGATGTGGAAGAATGGGTCAAGGTGGGTGCAGGGCAGTGGGGACATGTCTGTGACAAGGGAGGGGAAGAACCGCAGTGGGCAACCTCCCCTTCCAGCACAGCAGCTGTCTAGTCCCCTCCCTCACTGGAGGCAGCACCGGAAAGGGCTGGGGAACGGGACTGTGGACGCTGCCTCCCTCGGGCCTCCCTTCCCCTCTCCTGGCTTTGGCCCATGGCCTGGGCCAGGATTCGAGGGCCTAGGGTTGGCTGCCCTGGGTTCTCATGGCAGAGTTCAGTTGGCTCAGGGCTGAATCGTTGCTGCCTGTCCCTGGGAGCTGGCTGGGTTCTCCTAACTCGGCTTCTCCTGCTCCCGGCGGCCGTCTGTAGGCTCGGAACCAGGCGGGGCAGGTGGGCTATGTCCCCGAGAAATATCTGCTGTTCCTGGACACCATGGGGAGTGAGCGCAGGGCGCTGATGGGGAGCTGCCAGGAGGGCCCCTCCGAGACCGCCTTGGAAAAGGAGCTCACTAGCATTATGACCATGGACCTGGTCCTGGAGCCAGGAGGTACGTGGCAAGCCCTGGTGATCCATGTAGGTGCACTGGGATAATGGGGCTGTGTGGGAAGAAGGGTGCCGTGCGTACATGCGGCTGGGGAAGGAGTTCAGTTCCCAGGGTCCATCCCTGGATGACTGGGGACCAGCAGCTCTGCCTGCAGCGTGGCTGAGGGGGGCTGACCGCTGGCTTGGCCACAGGACTGGGACCATGAACTCGCTCCTGCCTGACTCCTCAGACCTTTGGCCAGCACTTTCAGGAGTGGCCCCTGACTTAACAGGCCTGCCATGGGCCATGCCCAGGGCTTGGTTCCCGGGGTGCTCGGTACCCGCAGCTCCCCCTGACCTGCAGAGCCGATGGGGGCTCCCAGTATCTCTGAAAACCTCAGTGCCTCCAGCTGGTATCGGCATTTGCCTAGTGCCCCCGAGCCTTGCCACCTCTGCCTCATTGTCCCTCAGTGTCAGCAGAATGGGGACAGCTTGTCCCCCGCGGGGCGGAGGCACTTCACTGTCTGTATGTGCTGAGCAGCTGTGTGCCCAGCTTACGCCAGCTCTGCCTGCTCTCTCTGGCTGCCCGCAGCGTCGCTGGTGCGAGCCCTCTACGATTACGAGGGGCAGAGCGCAGAGGAGCTGACCTTCCCCGAGGGAGCCATCATCCGAGTGCTCCCCAGAGAGGAGGGGGAAGTGGACGATGGCTTCTGGAAAGGGGACTTCAATGGGCGTGTTGGGGTCTTCCCTTCGCTGGTGGTGGAAGAAATAACTGGAGCCGTAGGAGTGGCGGGGCAGGTTGGTCTCCACTTTCCTTTTTGCCGTGCTTGGGCTTGACTGTCTGTGTCCCCCTCTCCAGAACAGACTCACAGAGACAGGCCCCGATTCCCAGCATCGTACTGGGGCAGACAAGGGCCCCCTGTCCCCAGCCCTGCTTAGCTAACATGTCTGCTGGCAGCAGCCTTCAGAAGTACCGAAGTTCCCTAGTGTAGACAAGGCCTGTGTTCCTGTTCTCCCAGGACCAAACCAGGGTGTGGATTGAATTCCTCTGTACGCCTAGGAGCCTTTTCCAGGCTCTGCTTCTGGCTCATGGTCACTGAATTCCCATGGGGAGACACTTCCCCTAGACTGAGGACTTTGTCTGCACGTGGCTATTGGTGTGTGGGGAAGGTGATAGACACCTGTGATCGGAAGGAGCCATACTAGCCTGAGACGGGAGTGGATTGCTGAGCCGTGAGGGAAGATGGGGTCGGGGCACCAGTGAATGGCCAGGAAGGTCCTGGGAGAAGTAGGTTTGGACAAGTTGGTGGTGGGCTGTGGGGAGTGTTGAGGGAGCTGTGGAGTGAGGTTGGGGGCTGTGGGGATTGGGATGTTGGGGGTCTGGGGGAAGGTTGGTGGGGCACACCAGGGCACTGGAACTAGGGGTGCTGAGCATGCAACAGCTTAAAGTAATAGGAAGTGAATGCCTGACTTCCATCATGTACAGGGTTACAGTTCAGTGGCTTTCAGCACCTCCTCTCTAGAAATTGTCACCGTGCCCCAGGGTGATGGGTAGGTGGGAGGGCCATGCGGGGTCGGTGTGAGCGGGTATGGGGAGCAATTTCCATAGTGTGAAGGCCCCCAAATTCTTTAATCGCGGCCTGTCTGTGCTTATATTTCCAGGAACTCCCATCACCATCTCCTCCAGCTTTCTCCCCTCCAGTCCTTGCGCCCGGTGCCAGGCTGGGTTCCCACCCACTTCCGGAAGCGCTGCTGGGAGGTGAGTGCCTCATGGGGTGCTGGCCTCCCTCTGCTCTAGGGATTTCCCCCAGATGGCTCCCAGGCATTGGCATAAACAGAACGCTCCGAAGGGGGCAAGACTAGGTAGGGTTGCCAGCTCTCCAGAATTGTCCTGGAATCTCCAGAAACTAAAGCTTGTCATGTGACATAACCTCCAGGAATACGTCCCCTCGGCAAGTCAGCAGGCGTTTCCGCTGTGCAGGAGCCCCCGATGGCAGCCGTGGAGGGAAAGAGGGCTCCTGGTTGGAGGGGTATTGCTAGGGCTGCTTGGCATGTGGGGTGTCTGTGTTGTGGGGGCTGGGGGGATAGGGAGGGAACTGGGGAGGGTGGAAAGAGGCTGGGCCCAGCGTCTGGGGGGTCCCTGTTGGGCTGGCGCGCAAGCGTGTGCAGAGCAGCCCAGTGTCCTGCCATTAACGGTGGTTTGTGTTCCCAGCCTGCAGGCTGGATAGCACAGGCAGTGGCCCCAGCTCTCTGGACCTGGGAGCAGCCCGCATCCGCCCGGTAAGCAGTGTTCACAGGCACAGGATGAATCGCGTCTGCCCCAGCCAGGGGCTCACAAAGTGGCGTGTGAGGACAAAGGCTTCCTGGGGGGGCCCGTGAGCTCCCAGCAGTGTCACCCTGTTACCTCCTCCCAAATGTCCAACTCTGCTCACCCTGCTCCAGGCTAGCACCACAGCCATTGTCCAACCCTAGTCCCCCCCGCCTGTCCTCTCTCCCCTAGTCCCCCACTGCGAGTTTCTCCTTACCCCCTGCCTCTCCATTGCGGCTTCACGGTTTGGGGGCCTGCAGCTGGGGATCTCTGCTGAGCTTGGCACACAATGCAGCTTCCCAAGACCAGACTGCAAAGAGAAACTGCAGAGCTGCAATTCATTTGCAAATTTGATACCATCAATCAAGGATTGAACAAAGACTATGAGTGGCTAGCTAAGTACAAAAGCAGCTTGTCTTCTCTCGGTGTTCACACCTCCAGACCAGCTGCTAGAGGAGGACCTCACCCTCCCTGATTAGAGATAACAAGCTGGTTCAGCCTGATTGGACTAACCTTGTTATCTCTAACCTGGCCCTTGCCTCTTATTTATTCCTGCCCCTGGATACTTCCACTGCTTGCATCCGATGAAGTGGGTATTAGCCCACTAAAGCTTATGCTCTAATACTTTAGTTAGTCTTTAAGGTGCCACAGGAGTCTTTGTCACTTCTGCAATTTCAGACTAACACGGCTACCCCTCTGATTCAATACAGCTTCCAACTGTCCTGTGCTGTTCACTGCCCCCAGCCCTCTTGCAGGGACCGCAGACATTACTGTCCTTCTCCATCTAGAAGGTGGGGAGAGGCCCCTGTAATTACACCTTTGCCTGGAGCAGCTTCTCCTCTCTCAGGAGTGTGTTCCAGCTCTCCGTGTTCTCCGTGCGTGGAAGGGGAGGGCGGGGAGATGGCACAGAGTGGGGACGTGTGGGTGCAGTGCAGGGACCTTGCCCCTTTGTAATCATTATCTTTCTCTCTGCAGCTGCGAGCGCCGCCTCCACCCCCTGCCAAAGCCCCAGAACCTGAGCCTGAACCGCGCATCAGCTGATGCTGCCCAGCTGGGAACGCAGTGTGTTACCTGCTGCCACCGACTTCGCCACCCAGTGGCTGCGCTGGTTTCCTGCCGCTTCAGAGCCTTCCCACTCCTCCCTAGCTGGCAGCAAGAATTGGGGACAGTCCCATGGCGGGAATGGAGGTGCTGGAGCTCACCCCTAGTGCAACAGAGAGCCTGATCAGCAGCCCAAGCTGCCTCTCTGCACCCCAATGGGCTGATTGTTGTGGAGGGGTTCTGGGGGAGCACAGAGCACTACCGACAGCATGTTCCTCACTCCCCCAACACTGAGAGGACTGGACAGTGGGTCCCCCACCCCAGGAGCCCTGCAGCGGAGGGATAGAGAAGCACATCTGCAGCCACTTCCCCTCCAGGCAGCTGCCAGCAGGATGCTCCCACCCCTAGTCTTGGAGTGGGAAACGCATCTGCCAGGAGACAGGGGCCCTGTAGCCAGCGCTGTCTCCCTTCTCCTTTCACTGCCTGCTTCCAACTGGCTCCCAGTTCTCCCAGACCCCCTGCCCCTGTCAAGGGCTGAGCCCGGGGACCCCTCACAGCTGTGGGAATGTAAGAGTTAATCCTGCTCCTTCGATGTGGGGTATCTAGCATCTCTCCCGCTGCTCCCTGCCTCACCTGCTGGTAGCTGCCATTTCTGCACATTCCCTGTGAAAGGCTCCGAGACACCTGCCCTGTGCCCCGTCCCCAGAGCAGGGCTGCAGGTGAGCGTGGGGCAGAGTGGGAAGAACTGCACTGGACACCAGCACACTGGACCCCTCTCTGCTGGGCCCAGCAGCGGCTGCTTCTGCCGAGCCACTGTGTTCAGACTGGTCCCTGTGCTGGGGACGGCCTGGTCACTGGGCCCCAATAAACAGATTTCATTCTGCACCTGTGCTCAGCAGTTTTAATGGTTTCAGCTCGTCTGTTTACAGGGGGGTTAAACACCAAAGCCAGCACCTAGCAGCTGGGCCACACGCTGCTCCGGTCACCGCCAACGCACTACGCTATAACACACCAATGTAACTACCAGGAAGCTGCTTCCATCCTGCTCCGGCCCCTTCTTCCTAGCTAGGCTGCGGAGGGCAGGCTGCTCCTGCCCTCTGCTATAGGGCTGGGTGAAAGCTACTTCCACACGGTCTGCCCCAGGCCATGGCCCAGGTCCCCTACAGTGGGGCCCCACAGCAGAGTCAGCCCATGCAGCTCCCTTCTGCTCATTGGGCAGCAGCTGTGCAAGGAGCGGCTCAGAACAGGAGATGGTGCCATTGGTGGCTCTGTCCTCGCAGAGAGGCTGCACTACCAGCTTTGCCAGTCCTTGGCTGATAGGAGTCTGGGCAGTGCCCCCTGCCGGAGGTGGTGACTGGCTGTCTCAGCTTGCTCTGGTGGGGCCACATGCAGTCAGACCTCGCCCGAGTTGCACCAGATGCCGTGCTCTGCATGGCACTTAGCTCTCCAGGCACGGGCTGGGGCAGACCCACTGCTGCTGCCATGCTGGGCTTGGCTTGCTAGGGCTACTCACAGCAGCCGGCGCTGGTCAGTGTGTGAATCCTTGCCCCGTGCTTGGCACAGGCTGCGCTATCCCAGCTCTGGCCCCTTTGCACTCACTAGCTGTCTCAGAATGGCACTTCGTAAGGGGGCGTCCAGCCCTGGCTGCTGGAGACAATGGCGGTTATGCTTGAAATGGCAGAAGCTAGAAGAGGGCGGAGTGGTTCCTCTAGGAGGTGAGCTCCAAGCTCAGCACCGCGAATGACTCAGAAGTCTTGGGTCCTGAGTCACCCCTTGGGAGGGCTGAAGCACCACGGCTGCGAGGTGGAGCTGAGATGAGCCCAGTGTCTATGGCTCAGGCTCTCGAGCCCCAGGGTGAAGCGCAGGGTGGAGCTGGTCTAAGTGCCCCAGCTAGGCAGGCTCACAGCAGGCATCCTGCCCAGGTGGCTGGTGGAGCTGAGAAGATGTGTATAGCAGCAGGGTGCAGGGTGCGGAGCTGGGCCTGCCCAGCATGCCAAGGCCAGGCTCTTGGGGCTGGTGGTTTCCCACCAGTACCAGTCTGGCTGGAGGAGCGGAGGGGTTCCCCAGAGGCCAAATGTGGGATGTCCCGAGGGCACGAGGCAGCCTGCGCTCTGATGGGGGGCTGGGAGCTCCGGTGACTATTGCTGATGTGTATGAGTCTGTTGTCAAGTACAGTTTGATGAAGCAGCGCACACATGCGTCGCTCTGGCCATGCCAAGCGGAGTTTAGCTCTTCCGGGCCAGGGCTTGCCTCTACTGTTCCCACTGTTGTCCCCACTCAGCTCCTCGCGCTGAGCCCGCCTTGGGTTGGCTGTGTCTGTGGGGAAGCAGAGCGAGCTACGAGAGAAGAGAAGGAACAGAAACGTATCAGGCGTTGGCTGCAGATGGGCCCCTCTTCTCCCCAGGGCTGCCACTGGCCCTTCAGAAGCTGGAGTCCCAGATGCTGCTGCTCTGGCTAGTGCTGGTTAAAGCGGGCACCTGAGAAACCCATGAACAGACATGATTGTGTCCTGCCAGTCAGTGGGGTGCTCCCGGCTGTAAACCTGGGTTCAGTCCCCCTCCCAGCCTGGCCATTGCTCCCACCTATCCTGCTTCCTCTTGCAACTGGCACTGGGCTAGGGCTTATCTGGCTCTTGTCTTGCCCTTCCATTGGCAGGGCCCCTGCTCTATCAGAGAGAACAGTGGTGAGCAAAGCTGGGCTAGTGTCTGGCCCTTGCTGACCCATGTCAGGGTACTTCCCCTCCAGCCCCCAGGCAACACCCTTCAAGAGTCTTGACTCTTTCCCAAGAAGGCCTAGAGCCAGCTGAGCCCTAGCCTTGCAAATCACATCAGGTTTCTGTAGGCCAGGCTATGGGGAGGAGGAGTTCACTGCCCCTGCTCCTTGTAGCTCTCCAGCCCCCCTTTTTCAGTGCTGCAGATACCAGTACCTCTGCTGGCTCCATGGGTGCCCATGGGCAGGACTCGGGGGGAAGGCCCAAGGGCATGGCATGTACAGCAGGGCTAGGACTCTGTGAACACAGAGTGCCTGCAATAGGAGGTAATCTGTGGAGACAGGGATCTAGGAGAACAAGGCCCCCACAAGGGAAAGGGCTGGCAGGCACTGGGGCCCAGATCCTGAGAGGTATTTAGGCTCCTAACTTCCATGGATTTCTCTATAACGTTGTGTCTCCAGGCAATGGAGGTTCCTGTCTGCTAAATTATTTCCTTTAGTTTTGACCGTCCCACCCACCGTGCTGGTATGCCCAGTGCTTGTGCTCTGCCTGGGCCCTGCCACACACAGGCATGTTCTGGGTTCCTCTGCCGACACAGCTGTAAGGCTGCTATGGGGAAGGCACATGGAAATGGTGAGGACAGGGATGGACAGTGAGAAGGCAAAGAAGCACCTTGTCTGCCTTGGCAATCTCAGCCCAACACACACGCTCCCCCAGCTATCACCACCAAACACCCTCCTTTCCCCTGCATGACGTCCTTCGGGATTCTTGCTCAGGACACCCCGTCCCAGCTAGAGCCGCTGATGTGGTTCCTGCTGCCTTACCTCAAGGTTCAGGTGCCTCAACAGCCAAGAGAACACAGGGATGTTAGAGGGACAGAAGAGCCATGCAGCCCACTGCTGGCACCTCGCCTGCATCCAACCTGCACCGAGCCTCTGTCCCTATAGCACGCAGCTCTGATGGCTTCCAGCCAGAGGGATCCCAGGAACTTTGATTATAGCTTCCTCCTGTCCCCAACACTTCATGCCACTGAACTGCAGCTGCCTCTGGGTGGCATACAGCAGCCTCGCACAGGCCTGGGGAATGCTGCGTCTGGCTGAAAATGCAGTGGTGGGTCTAAAGAAACAGACTAACTACACATGCTGGAATTGGGCCAGGAGGCTGCAGCTGATTTTCCTACTCCTGAAAAAAGTACAAGGGCATCTTTAACCATGACAAGAGCATTACACAACCCCACTGCAGCTAATGGAGGGCACTGGGGTCAGCGCTGCCTGAGGGAGGTGGGAGCCTACTGCGTCAGCAATTCCATTTCTTGCCGCACCAGGGAACTCCTTGGAACTCTCTTACGCAGGTGTTTGCAAGGCCAGGGCCTGCTTGGCATGTGCCAGCAGTGAGACTCACAACTTCAGACAGTGTGGCTGCCCGTCAGAGTTACATCCTGCCTTATTCACACATGGCCATACACAAACATGCCCGCTCCACCTCCCACACGCACACAAACTTTGTTCTGGTCCCTGCTGCCAGTAGCTAGAAGGTGGCACTTACGTCACACAGTCACTCTTGGGTCGTGCGCCGCAGAGTTCTGCTCCTGAGGGAAAGGCAAACAGAGACATGAGACAAGACCAGAGAACATTTTGTAGCTCATGTTACACAAAGGAGATGGAGAGTGCTGCAGGTTAGGCTGGGGGACACTGGCGGAGCTGTGCAGGGGCCCCTTTGCCGTGAACAAGGTGTGTCAAGAGTCAGGTGCAGTGATGGCGCTGCGTGAAGAAAGACTGGTGCAATAAATTTGCCCACCAATACATGTAAGCAGGGTCTGAATGAATGCTTCCCTGACAACTAGCTGGGAAGGGAAGAGACTTGGGTGTGTTTATGTAAATACAGTTTGCTCCTGCTCTGTTTATGTATTCAGCAGAATAATAAAATATGTGGAGATATACCTATCGCATAGAACTAGAAAGACCATCACATACAATCCCCTGCCTACTCTAACAGAACCAAGTACTGTCCTCTGACAGATTTTTTTGCCCCAGATCCCTAAATAGCCTCCTCAAGGACTGAACTCACAACCCTTAAGTTAATAGGCCCATGCTCAAACCCCTGAGCTATCCTTTCCCAAGGTGGCTCAAGTGGGTGTGTCAAACTGGTGTTTGACACACCCATGGGTACACACCTGGATACAAATCACTTTAATACTGAATACAAGGGTAGTGAAATATGGTTACCAATGTTGTAATTGTAGGAATACAGGAAAGCAGGACTATGCTCAACCCGCCCCAAATGAGGGGAGGGCACCCTCATTTAAGAACCTCGTGAAAGCAGGGGCTCGAATGTCGGCAACACACTGGGGGAGGTGTAAAGTTCTTATATTTTAGGCAGCATAATATGCTTCCTGGTGGTTCTCTCTTTACTGGCTTAAGCTGTTCTTAGCCACTGGTCGTAGATGGGAACTTAATAGGCTTCATAAGGAGTTTCTTTTGTTATTTTAGTTGCTCCCTCAAAGCTGGAATCAGTTGCGGTAAGCCTGTATTTCTGCTCTGTGTGCTAAAAACTGAAAATCAATGAGAGGCTGATGTGCTGAGGTCACAGCAGAGAGGCAGAAGGTGACTGGCAGTGAGCTGGTGAATGGGTGGTAGCAGAGCAGTGTGATGAGTGGCCAGCAGGGAAATGCAGAGAGGTGCAATGAGAGTGGTGAGCAGAGTCAGGAAGACGCCTCTTTCCACCCTCTCTTCCCCTGCAGTGTGGAAGGTGAACTCTGCAGATGCACCTCTGAACTCTGGGTCTGCACTGACCAAGAACAGCCACTGTGAGTAGGGGAGCAGAGAAGGGTCAGGCATGTGAAAGGGACTCTTGGGTTGTTGGGCAGAAACACTGCCCCATCTCCAGTGGTTTTAGTTCTTAGGAGGCAGGACAGAAACAGTGTCTTACCACAGCTGGTTTCAGCTCTGATTGAACAATTAAAATAACAAGAGGCTCCTAATGAAAACTATTTAACTCCAGAAGTGACAGAGTCCTGTGGCACCTTAATGACTAACTAAAATTTTTTTTAGAGCATAAGCTTTCGTGGGCTAATACCCACTTCGTCGGATGCATGCAGTGGAAGACTATTTAACTCCAGTTTTTAGAACAGGGGGGAAGAACAGGTTAAGCCAATCTGGAGAGCGCCCCCCCCCCCCCCCGGGGGGGGGGGTGTGGCGTCCTAATCAAAATACTGGGATGCCTGTCCCCCATCCCCCACTCCTCTTATTTTCACAGGGCTCTTACATGCCAGCCTCTGCTTTCACTGGAAATCAATAAACCAAAATTGATGCCTTGGCAATTAGGACTAATTGGTGAACAAAATACTGAGGGGCTGGGCTATTCCTCCCACCCCCTCCTCTTTGGTGGGGTCTCACAAGAAAGGCCATTTGTGGGGAGAAAGGCAGATGAAGCTGCCTGACAACTGCAGGCTGTGAGAAGGAAAGATGTGAGCTTTATCCTCTTGGCTGTCCCCACCCACCCATCCATCCATCCATCCATCCATCTCCTAGGATGCTGGGTTCAACCATAACACTACTGGGCCTTTGTCCTGCCTAGACTGGGTCAGTAAGAGGGACCCAGATACTGTCATCCCCCCATACATCCTTTTCCTTCCTCACCTTAATGGGTGGCAGGTGCCCCTCCCCTCTTCAGGGAGGCTAGCCCTGCAGCCACACCCCCTTCTGCAAAAGGTTCTCCCTCCCCCAGCTACAGAAACCCTGGGCCACCCAGAACCCCAAGTCTCCCTGAGAGCCCCAGGCTAGTCTCAGCTGGCTGACCGACCTGAGTCCCAGCCCAAGCAGCAGGGGCCAGCCTGGGGCCAGAACAACCTCAGTTGCCTAACGGGGGAGCAGCTCCAGCCCGGCATCCTGCAGCAGTAGCTACAGCCTTCCCTGGCCTGTTATACCCACTGCCCATGCCCACTTTATTTCTTCACTTTCCTCTCTCTCTCTCCTTTTACCTTTTGTTTAATCAAAGTCTGTGTTACTCAGCCAAGCCTGTATATTTTGAAATGCTACTGAGAAGCTATGACCAGAAAGAAGCAGCCGAAAGCAATGTCCTAAACAGCCTGATGCTGGTACAAGTTTGGCAGGTCTCAGAGGTGCTGATAAGACCCTGTGCATTGCCTGTGTTTTTCCAGCAATAAGATTGCAAGTGAAAGTAAACACCAGAGCCAGAAACTGCATTTTTCTGTCTTTGCTGGTCTTGTCTTTCCCCTTTTTGTGTGATGGAATACATCCCTCTGTTCACACATTAGGGTACTAGACTGTGCACAAGCTCTGCCCTGTATCCTTTAAAAACTCATAATTTCCTGGTCAGTACACTCCTGGTAAAATATATATGGCAACAACATAGGAGAAGTTACAAGATTTTCCCTGTGTGATGTTATGAACACATGTTCCAAACCACACAGCCCTGCACAAATGGAAGCTGGCAAACAACTCTGTCCTAAACAAAGGAATGGGTGCTCTGCTCAATTTGCATGTAAGTAGTAAACAGTCATCAAGCAGGGAGGGGAAACAAAGAAAGTACAAACAGGTGAAAAACCCAGCAGGGAACATCCATCCACATAGATGCTTTGGCTCCTGGATCTCAGAGTGAAATGTTTTGCAACAGGGCAACTGAAGTTATAAAAACGAGGGAAAAATACCTCAAGGCATCCCCCATATATTCTCTGCACCTGAAGCGAAAAAGGAAATAGCTGATAAACTTTCAGGGAGAGATTGTGACTAAGGCATTTGGTCAGTAACAGAGCTGATATCATGCGGTGAGAAAATTTGCTTTGACTCTAATGTAGTTTGTTAAGTTAGCCATCAGAAAGTGTTTTATCTTTATTTGTCTTGTAACCATTTCTGACTTTTATGCCTCATGGCTGGTATGCACTTAAATCTCTCTCTTTGTAGTTAGTAAACCTGTTTTACTGTTTGATCTAATATAGTGTGCTCTGCAGTGTCTGGGTTCCTCCATTTGGGGTAGCATGTTGTGTCTACTCTGGTTTCTCTTCAGATCATATTAATCTTTCGCCTTTTCCCTTCAAGGAATAGTGGACAGGCTATATTTGCACTTTGCAGGAGAGGACTGGGTAGTACAGGATATGCATTTCTGGGGGGGAATTTGGGACTGGGAGTGTGCTGGGCTCACCATGTAAACTCTTTAAGGCTGGTGAGAACCAGTGAGTGACTGTCTGGCTGAAGCACACACACAGGGCTGGGTGTGGCTGGTATGTCAATTTGTGAGCAGCCAGGCTGTGTAACAGGCACCCCAGGTTAGAGGGTGGGTGACCCAGCTGCTCATTGGGCTGGATTGTGCCCAGGGTGGTCACAGTTTGGTTTGTCTTTTAGATTTTTACCAATGCCAGCTCTAACCCATCTCCATGAACTTTTTCTTGTCCCCCCAAAAGAACACATTACCATTTTAAAAGGCTGTCATATGGGGGGGAGGGGAGTTTCCTCTCCAGCTAAGGAGAAGGGACCCAACATGTGGTTACACTGACAGCCTGACTTCACATTTCAAACGCTTTGAACTGTTTCTCCTCCTTTGCTGTATCTTCAATAACAGGCTGTTTAATGGGTTGTTGCCACAGTATGAAGCAGGCTGGGGTCTCTGGGCATTGGTGCCAACTTCCCCCAATGCCGGTGGGTGCTTGCTGACCCTACCTCAACTCCACCCCTTCCCCAAATCCCAGCCCCATCTCTTCCCCTGAGTGTGCCCCGGGTTCCCCTTCTCCCTCCCTCCCTCTCAGCTGTGCAAAACAGCTGTTTTGCACTGCAAGCCCTGGGAGGGAGGGGGGAGAAGAAGGACCTAGCGGTGCACTCAGGGAAGGAGGCGGAGTGAAGGTAAAGTAGGTGGCAGGGTGGGAAGACAGCACCCACCAATTTTTCCCTGTGGGTACTTCATCCCCAGAGCACCCACAGAGTCAGCGCCTATGTCTCTGGGTAGCAAATCCTGACCCCTGTTTAACCCTGTTTAGTGCTGAACAGTTGACTGGGTCACGTTCACACCTCTGACTCTTTGAGCCTATGACTTAACATGAGCAGTGCCCTAGTTGCGGGGGCTATCAGTTGAGGAGCCCTGAAAAAGCTGGAGCGGGGAGGCCTGGGATAACAAATGAACAATAGAGCTTTAACCGTCCATCAGAAAAGCTCAGTGTTTACCACTCTGCACCTAATTAATCCTCCCAGCACCCCGGTGAGGTAGGTACGGGACTGGGGAGTCACAGCAGAGCCTTCACCTTGTGGTCTGGTTGGAGAGAACTTCTAGGCTTGACTCAATCTCTGGCTCCTTCTCAGTGTCCCTGGGGCCTGAGGTTGTGGGCGCTTATCCACAGCAAAGCACAAGGGGAATGCGACACATGAGTGGGAGCCACGTGATTGAAAACTCTCACCGGGCACTGACTAGCCATTCAGATATGGACTCTCCCCAATTGAAAACTGGTTTGGGCTAACACTGGCAAACTCATCTCACGTGCCCCAGGGGCCTTGTACAGAGGTCAAGCTGAATAGCCTCGTTCGGTGCCTAATCTGAGTGGGGCCCTATCCCCCTCTCTGCAGGAAGTGCTATGTGTTTTCACCCATGGATTTTCCTTTGCTCTTCCCTGAGGTCTGCAAGAGCTCCAGGCCATCTGCGCAGCAGCACTGTTCCTCTCTTGTTTCCCGCCTCCTGACGGAGCTCCTGCGCCCAGCATTCCCCTAAAAGGGCAGGGTTCACACAAGAGTGTGGGACAGTGGGTGAGCTAAGACTGATGGGGTCAGCAATCATCTCCCTGCTAGAGGCACTGGGGTGCAAAAAGCACCCCGGCCCCAGAACCATGCTCAACCCTACCTCTAGGGTCTCCCTAAAGAAGCACGTGTGGGGTCTAAAGAGGGGAAATGATGCAGGGGAGTGGGCACTTCCCCCTTCCGTGTCCCTTGGGGGTATGGTCCTTAGTTATTTTCCCCATGAGGAGATCAGCTTTGCTCAAAGCTTTGTAGACACTGGCCTGGGTGGTTGTTGCTGGATGGCATCATGGCTCAGTGGTACCTCCAGGGAAGGTAAAAGACCCCCCTGACTTTACAAGATTCTCGGCCTTTATCTTGCAGAGCTCGTACACTCTGGATGTGCAGCTAGGAAGCTTACAAAGTCTGCAGGCCATTTACCCAGTGCTGATCGCCATGGACCCATGACAGCTCTCTCAAGAATCAAAGGCCAGCAGCTGCACTCAAGGTACTAACCTGCATTGTAGGTCTCAGAACTCAAATAGCTCTTCATCAAGGTCACTCATTACATTTGAAGACAGAAATATCAGGGATATAATTGAGGCTGGAATTTTCAAAGGGGCCCAAGTGAGTTAGGTGCCCAGTTCTTGCTGACTTGCCTTAGGAAAGACTAACACCAATATTGTAGAAAGGAGGGGCTTGTACAATCTTAATGATAGTGGCCACTCCTGCTTGCTCTATAATGTAAAAATCCTTGATTCCCAGTATCTTTCATTTCAACAGGCAACCAGACATTGTGAACCTTGAGGAGAAAGATGTGGTATCATGTTCAGGTTTAGGTAACTGTAGCCGTTTGCAGACAGAATGAAAATCTAAGAGCTGGGCACATTAGGCCTCCTTTTAAAATTCCAGATTAAGGGCCAGATTCCCAATGGGGTTTAGGCTCCTAACTTTTACTGACAGCAAAGGAAACTAGAAACCAAAATGTCTTTGGGGATATAGGTCTAAGCTACGACACCCGCTTGGAGTTCTCCCCAGTGTTTCAGGGCATGGAAGGAAAGTTTTAGCCCCGAGTCCCTCACACGTGAGCCTTTCTAGCTCAGAAATCCTTGCACAGCAAACGTCTAGCCAGTGTGCTTGTGTGTGGAAAGCCATTTAGGGAAGGCTGTTGTGTTGATGCTGTTCTAGGCATTACAATAAAACCTTGGGTTTTGCACAGAAACAGTTCACTGTGGAAATCTAGCGAGTAGGACAATTCCTCACAGATCAATTGTTCTGAGAGGGACTAATAGGCCCTGTGCTTGCAGCATACGAGGAAGGAAGCAGTCTTATCGCTGCCACTCCTGGGAGTGAAAAGGAGCCACTGTCTCCTCCTAGGATCTCTCCCCAGGGAGTAATGTCACCAGTTCTTCTGTTCCTTAAGTCTCCCAGCTAGCGAAACAGAGCCCTGTTGCTGCCATGCTCAGATCTCCCGGGAAGTGACAAGCAGCCCCCGCTAATTCTGCTTCAATGCCTTCCTGGGTTTGGTATATGGGAAATTTCCCACAAGTTGTCTGTATTCTTCACTGTGCATTTTCCAGGAAAGTTACTGCTTTTAAACGGTGTTGAAAGAATCATGCAGAACTCTTGGAAATGTCTAGAGTCTAAATCAACTCCCTTAAAAATAAAATCAGGAAAGTCCTAGGAAAAAAACCATTGCTGAGTCAGCAAGACAGTGGCCAAGGCTGACAAGAAAAAAAGGCAAAAAAATTAGAAAACGAAACATGAAATTCACAAATATGACTGAATTCAAGGCTGGGGTTAGTTCATTAGTTGACCTTTCGTCCTGCCCATCACCAGGAAGTGGGGACACAAGGATGTTGCAGACAGTGCTGACTGACTGACAAAAACAATATCACACTGTGTGTTGTTACGTGCATTCTTTCCCCTCTCTGAGGGGGATCTCACAGCATGGGGCAATGAGCAGGTTCTGTGGACAGTGCACTTAGTATGAGCAGGGTAAAGGCCAGAGCAGGGCTGTCTCTGCATGGAGGTGTGAGGCAGAGGACCCCTCCCTTCATTCTGCCCTACTCAGAGGTCAGCCACAATGTGTCTCAGGAACAGAGTCACACTAGCAGCACCGCTAGCTCAGGGTGATACATGCTGCATTTACTAAAGAGAGGTGGAGCTGCCATGTCAGCCAGCATTCTTCCTGGCAGATCCCTGCATGGGGCATGTCCTGTTCTTCTCCCACACTAAAATGGGGCTGTGCCTACAGGGTACAAGGCAGTTCTATGGGAGGTGGGTGCCCATAAATCCCCACCTGCATATGACAGGTGGCGCCAGGAATGAGCAGGGTTTTCTGCTGCTTCCAGTCTGAATAAGAAAAGCACCAGAGCTGGGGTGGTGATAGGTTGTTGGGCTCCCAGGGGACAGTAGGGGAAGGAGGGTGATGTCTGAAGCATGCACATGGCGGGTAAGGGAGAGAAACTCTAATTCTGAGAAAGCAACAAAGAGTCTTGTAGCACCTTATAGACTAACAGATATTCTTATTCTGAGATTGCAGTTGAAAGCAGAGTTGTGGGAGAGTGAGGCTGAGTCTGTGCCCTTTGCGTGCATCCAAAAGGTAAGAGTCAGGTCCCTTAGAGCCTGCCAAGGAAGGTGGGTAGAGGCCAAGTCTGGCCAGGATTGGCTGGGCCCAGCTCTTCAGAGACATGTAGGTACCTGACTCCCATTGAAATCGGTGGAAGCTATGAGCCTAAATAAACTTTGTGGAGCTGGGCTGTGGTCACTGACTAGATATGCGAGAAGACCATGGCATTGGGAGGGCACCAGCAAATATTAATTAGAATAACAAGAGCAACAATAGCTTTGAATTTCCAGACAATGGCTTGGGGTGTGTGTGTCACATTTATGTCCTCAGATCGAGATGGTTCTGGAGCATAAGGAAACACATGAAGTCGGAACATTATCTCTGTAATTGAGAGGACATGGCCAAAGGCTGAAATCCTACCTTGAGCAAGAGGCCAGATAGTCCTGAATGAAGGGAATAGAAGATCTGATGGAAAATCTCTCCCACCTCCTAGAGCAGAGACTTCTGATGAGCAACCACAGCCCAGGCTGGTCAACCAGCCAGGCTCAGACTCAGGGATCTGGGATTGGGTGCAGAGTCCATTCCAACTTCACCTCTGGGACAGGAAATCCAGCAGATGAGGCAGTGGGGACTATAAAGGTGGGACAAAGAGCAGCACTTTGACTCTATCCTGCCTGGCTGTTGGCAGAACCATGGGAATGAAAGGAATTAGAGGAAAGCCCTAGAGAAGTGACAGGCCCCAGTCCTGAAGCAGTGAATGCATTGCAGACCCTGGGCTCTTGGAGCAGAACTGGCCTGGTATTTGGTAGGGTATTCTGTGGCTGGCTGTCTGCCCCAGGAACCGTGCTGGCTACTGACTCCTCCAATGACCACTTGTGATGGGCAGCTTTCTGCCAAGGCTTCTCTCTCTTTCTGGAGGAAGGAAAGCTATGGGTGCAATGTGATTAACACACCAGCACCAATGAGCTAGAGGTCACAGATAGGCTCCTCCCTGCTGGCTACTATAGCACAAGGCAGTATTATATTTTTCCTCTGGCTTCTAGAAATAGATGCCCTTCAGGCAAGGCAGGGATGACTGGCAACCTTGATAGACTGTTCTCAGTTCCAGGATATTAGTTTGGTCATCTGAGTCCGGAGGGACTGGACTGTGACCTGACTTTGGTGATCTAGTCTAATCCTGAAGTATTGTCGCCAGCACAGCAGATAGTAGAGATGGGTTGACAGGGCACCTCTGCAAGCATGTTCCCCCTTGATCTTCAGAGATCACAGCTTTTAACTGCATTCATAGCCTGTCCAGGCAGTTGGTCTAATACCAGAGCTGTATTTTAGCTAGCATGACTTGCTAGTTCAAAGTCTGCATTTGCAAAGTGTTGCTGAATGTGTCTTCCTAGGACAGGGTGGGTAAACTATGGCCCACAGGCCGCGGGCCCCTCCTGTCCGACCCCTGAGCTCCAGGCCAGGGGGCTCCCCTTCTGTTCCCCCTCCCCCTGCAGCTTCAGTGCACCACAATGCCAACGCAATGCTCTGGGCAGCAGGACTATGAGCTCCCGGGGCAGCACAGCTGCAGAGCCACAGCCTGACCCGGTGCTCTGTGCTGCGTAGCTGCTTGTCCTGGTGCAGCCACGCCACGAGCCACCCATGCGCCGGGCAGAGAGCCGGCTGGTGGGAGTCGGATAGAGGGCAGGAGAATTCAGGGGGTGGTTAGGGACGGGAGTGTGGATAGGAGTTGGGGTGGTCAGAAAGAGGGAAATGGGGATTAAATGGGGGCAGGGATCCTAGGGGCAGTCAGGAAGGAGAGGGGGGTAAGATGGGGCAGCAGGGGGCAGTCAGGGGACAGGGAGAAGGGGTGGTTGGATGGGGGGATTTTGGGAGGGCCGTCAGGCAGGAGATGGGGGTTTGGATGGGGCAGGAGTCCCAGAGAGTCCATCGGGGGGCAATAAGCAGGAGTGTTGGATAGGGGGCAGGGGCCATGCCACACCTGGCTATTTTGGGAGGCACAGCCTCCCCTAACCGACCCTCCATATAATTTTGGAAACCCAATGAGGCCCTCAGGCCAAAAAGTTTGCCCACTCCTGTCCTAGGAGATCTTCCCACACTGGTTCTCTATCCCCTGGGATCACCTCTTGACCTGTTCTGCCCCCTCACAGATACACTTAGAGGACTGGAAACTGAACGGGTCTGGAAATATTTAAGACCCACTAACAGCAATCAGCAACCTTACTTGGAGGGGGAATGGAGGCTGCCAGGCTGCTATGTCTGAAGAAAGCCTGTAAGAGAGTTGGATGACCCCAGATCCAGAGCTTAAGCAAGGGTGTGAGAGCTCTTGAAAGCTGATGAGATGGCTGATTGGCCTACTCATTTGTTCAGATTTATAATACCACAAGAGAAGCCTGTTTCGCCCTCCAGATGCTCCTGGCAACTGATTTAATAGATTTTAGATTTTCAGAAAGCTTTTGACAAGGTCCCTCACCAAAGGCTCTTTTATGCAAAGTAAGCTGCCATGGAACAAGAGAGAAGGTTAAAGTTAAAGTAGTATGGGCTGGATTAATGGACTATAAGGTGGATAGAAAGCTGGCTGGATGGTTGGGCTCAACGGGTAGTGATCAATGGCTCCATGTCTAGTTGGCAGCTGGTATCAAGCGAAGTGTCCCAAGGGTCAGTCCTAGGGCCGGTTTTGTTCAATATCTTCATTAATGATCTGGAGGATGACGTGGATTGTACCCTCAGCAAGTTTCCAGATGACACTAAACTTGGGGCTGTTGGAAAACACACGATGGGTGGGCTTGTCAGTGCCTACTCCAATGTTTAGGCAGGAAAAGGCCAGAGAAGTCCTTGACTTATTATGGCCATGCTCCTGTAGGTCACTGCTTCATGTTCACTCTGCAATATTGGTCCCTGACTCTCCCAATATATATGTGGGGGAGGGGGAGACAGGAGGCGTGTGGGAGTTTGTTCTCTCTGCTCTGCCCCCTCACAGGTCCCAAACAGAGTCATGGCATCCCACTGTTGCACCAGCAGCCTGCTGTTCATAAGTGTCTGGAGTCTGATGCTGTCCAGGCTCTATGCTGAACCTGTGATCCCTCTGAATCGCTGGAGATTCATGCGTGCCAGATGGAACCTAGGAAGTAAAATTCCTGTGCCACATGCGTGGATTCTGTGGGAATGGAAGCAACCCCCTGGCCCTGCAGCATCACTACCAGTTCTATACTGTCGGCAACTCCTGGGGTTGCCCCTGGGAAAGCATTGCCAACTGCACACAGAGTGCTGGGGAGTCACTCAAGTTTTATGAAACTAGGACCACACCAGACTCCATCCCATTCTTCTGTAAGCCGTAGTGGTCTCGAAAGGGACGTACACCATCAAACACAACCAGTAACAGCTTCCCAGGTGGCGGAAGGTGCAGGATAGTGCTGGTTTCCTCTGCTGTTTGGAGAGCAACCATGCCCCTATGTGTCATCATTGTTGCTGAAACCCAGACACCTCCGTTAACTGCAGCTGTCTGATCAGGCCAGCAGGCAGGAAGAACATTACATGGTTCCTCAGAAACTGGGAACCACTGAACTGGACTTTGGCTGGACACGACTTGATTCAGCAAGGTACCCCAGACTGGGTAGTTCCAGTAAAGGGCACACATTGTGACAAGCTCATGCCAACAATTTGGTTTAAATTCTAAGGGCACTTTGCCATTGCGGAGGGATTCCAAGAGCCCTGATTGTACAGAATGGAATTGGGCCAACAACAAAAAACAATTTTGACCTTCTGATCACAAACCTTGCTCTCCTCTGACATTTAGGAGCCACAATTTCAGGATCAATAAGAACATTTGGTTCTTCAGCATCAGACTTCTCTGAAGGAGGCTCAAATCAACTTAAAAGGCACGAATATCTCTCACATAGCACCTGTATGTGCTCCCTTGATTGGAACTAGCCATAAGGGTTGGGATTAATGGTAAGAATGTGGCAAGGGGCAAACCATGTAAATAGAGTAAGATGGGAATTAAGTGATTGGTTTGCTTTTGTAGGAACAGAGATATCTTTAGTTGATGCTGCAAACAGTTTATTAGTCAGAACATCTATAACATATGCTACTGAAAATACAGGAAAGATGGAGTGATAAATGAAGGTAGCTCCCTTTTATGGAAACCCAGCATGCTCGTTAGCCATAAAATCCTTCCTAGTAGCTGTTCTCTACTTGCTTTACCTGTAAAGTATTAAAAAGTATCCCTGCTATGCATAAGTAAAAGGAAGGGAGTGGGCACCTGACCAAAAGACTCAATGGAAAGGCTAGCCCTTTTAAAACTGGGGGGAAAACTTCCTCTTTGTCTGTCTGTGGTTGCTCTCAGGGAGAGACAGACAGGGAGCAACTATGCTGTAAGAAGCTTGGGGCCAGAAATCAAAAATCATCAGTATCATACCAAAAATTACTCATTTGAAATCCCAGATATGTTAGTACAGGGGCAGGCAACCTATGGCGTGGGTGCCAAAGGCGGCACACAAGCTGATTTTCAGTGGCATTCAAACTGCCTGGGTCCTGGCCACCGCTCTGGGGAGGCTCTGTATTTAATTTAATTGAAGCTTCTTAAACATTTTTAAAACCTTGTTGTACGTAAAATAAATAATACTTTATATAATAAAGACTTATAGAAAGAGATCTTCAAAAAATGTTAATGTATTACTGGCACGTGAAACCTTAAATTAGAATGAATAAATGAAGACTCGGCACACCACTTCTGAAAGGTTGCCGACCCCTGTGTTATTAGATCAGGAAATGTTTAGGAAGACGTGATTAGGTTTCTTTCTTTTTATTTCTTTATGGCTTGTGGATTTCTCTCTACTAACCCCAAATCCTTTACTGGTATCCAAAATAGAGAAGTTCCCTAACTGCATTGTGAGCTCCCTCCAAGGAACACCACCCACAGCCAGGAATGATCAGCTCTTAATGTCTAGCTCAAACAAAACAACTTTGATATACTCCCCTGTTTACACAAACAAGTCTAGTGTTCTCCCTTGAACCATTGTTTATTCTCTACAAAAACCCCTATCCATTCTCAAATAAGTGTTCTGATACTTGGATCCAAAATCTGCATCAGTTCCATCGGGACTTTTTTCTCCTGACTGATCATGCTGGGGGCTCTGCTTGTCTCCAGCACTCCAGACCCTCCACTATTTCCACCACCTATGAGCCATAATCGATTCAAGCTTCATGGAGTGGTGAGAATCCATCTCTCTTTAGGTATAGCCTTCTGACCCTCACTTGTGTGATCAGTTATAGTTTTCTAAACTTGACTTTTATAATCAAGTGCTAGTTAGATTTAATATTATAACTTTTTGTTTGGCTCCCCTAGGGATATCACCAGGCAATAAAGAACTTTCATGATTAAGCTGGTTGCCTTTCTCTTTCCCCCCTTCGTGGGTGTGTTTTGGTTTCCTCATTCACTCTACAGCAATGCTCGTACCTAAGCTAAAGCTCCCTGCAGTGCCCAAAAATCCTGTGGGGTTCGGTCATGAAGTGGGTTACTACCAGAACAATTGTAACATGGAAGTGGGGACAGAGATGTGCTGAACCTGAGACATATGAGGGTGGCAGCTAGGAAGTGTTGCTTGATCCAGGCTGCTCAGACGTGCTCTATTCTGGTGCAGTACCCATGGCATAAGAGGGTGACAGCTTGGAAATGCTGCTTGACCCACCCTGCTGAGTCCAGGGACATAAGGGGTCAGCTTAGGAGTGCTGATTAACCCTCACTGTTCCTTCAATGTTATCTAGGAAAAGGGGTCTGTTTTTATCTATGTTGGTAAAGCACGTGTGTGTGGAAGAATGAAATGTAATATTGTATTGGTTAATGGACACTGGATTCAACACATCGTGCCTTATGTTAATCGCTGTTTCTGTAATGTAACCACTATTGTTAGTTGTAATATTAAGTTTATAGTGCCTATTTGGACTGTGTCCTCTCAGATGCATTCTGTTTGTGTGTGTATATCTGATGCTGGGGCTGGAAGAACCCAGCTCTGTGGAACCTAGGTCCTGCATTATAGCCGCATTGGGAGGGACTTGCAGCAGGGAGAAGTAGAGAGCTCTGTATGAGAACACAAGTGACACAAGCAGTACATTGAAAGAAGTACAGAACACCCTCCCCTCCCCCGCCCTACCCCTTCTGAAGAGTAATCCTAATAAATGATACCCCAAAGTAATACCCTCTTGCCGGGAGCCCAGCCCTCCCTGAGTACATGCTTGGCCTTTCCCCTGCCCGCTCCCCCCAGAGAAGGGCCATTTCCTCCCATCAGGGTCTGTAGACAAGGAAGGTGCCTGCAGCCCCTGGCCTCTGCTCCAGGGAAGGAGACGGATCTACATCACCAATGTCTGGGCAATTTCTGCCTCAAGGAGCTGAGGCCCATCATACTAATGAGCTGAAGTCTGTGAGGCCTTTGCAGGCCTGGTGCTGAGGGAGCTGCTCTCGGAGAGCCCTTTCAGCAGGCAGTTACGCTGGAGTAGGCACATCTGCTCTGTCTCCAGAACCCAAGTCTAAAGGAAACCTGGGCAGTGATTCACAGCATAACACGTTGGCTGCTTGTCCTGTGCTGCCTCCACACTGTACCACCTCAGTGGATCTGGGGACTCAGGGTACCTGGTCTGCTCAGCAACACCAAACACTTCCAGACTTTGGCTACACTGTGCAGGCTTTGATATCTGCCTGAACTTTCTTATGCCCTTGTAGTTTTACACCCCTTAGCCACGACTCCCTGCAGAGTGGCTGCTCGGGGAGTCCCAGGCAGACTTTGCGGTACCCTGCACTGGGGCTGAGGAAGGAGTGGAGGGGACCTTACCTGTTGCCCCATGTCCTCCGCTCCGGATTCTTTCCTGTTTGTATCCTTGTTTCCTGCCATGGCAGCTTGGATTCCTTCTTGCACACCTTGGCTTCCTTTAACTTCTGCCATTTCATTGGCTGCCCCTGGCACTGCCTCCTTTTGCAGGGTATTGTGTGGCTCAGCCCACTTCGCCGCCTCCTGCAAGCCTGCAGGGGTTCCAGCACCCTGCGCTCCTGGGGCCTGAAGTCCCTCCCACTTGCTTTGGTTACATCCATTCCCTGGGGCAAGGTCTTGGAGGTCAATGTCCTGCAGCGAGCCTGTCTTACCGAACCTCTTTCCCACTGGCCCATTGGTGGGAGCATCCGCCTTGACTGGTGCATTGGGAGGATCTTCCCATTGGCCTGTTCCATTCGGACAATCCTCTGTCGGGATGGTTCCATTTTGGAGACCTTCCTGATGGAGCTGTTCATTGCTGTGGGCCACCGGGTCTCTTGCACCAGCTTCCTTACTGCCATCAGGAAGTGACACATCCTGCTGCTCTGAGAAAATGGGCTTCTTCTCAATGTGGGTCACATGAAACCTACAAGGGCAAAAGAGTCCGGTCACAAGTGGTGATGGCTCCCTCCTACAATCTCACTGTGCTGGCACTGCCCTCCACCTTCGGACCCCTTGTTCCCATCCTATCACCGTGCCAGTACTGCCCTCCAGCATCTGACCCCTTATTCCCATTTTATCGCCATGCCGGTGCCGCTCTCCAGCCTCAGACCTGTTGTTTCCATCTGTGATGGGGTATACATACCCCGAACTAGGCAGGAAAGGGTTAATCCCACACAATGGGCAGAGGAAGTCCCACCCCACAAATCCTGGTGGGCATGTTCCAAATGCTGTGCTAGTATAAAGGAGAGCAGCCCAACTTGGACTGTGCTTACCACCAAGGAGGAAGGACCCATGGTGAAGACTCCAGCCCAGAAGCTGTTACAACCCTTGTCTGCGGGAGCTGGAGATCCCAAGACCCAGACTGGAGACCCATTGCCTACAGGTGACCAGCTGAAGTCAGAGTCCCAGTGAGTTACCTGTGCCAAGGAGCCCAGAGGGCCTGACATCACATGGACTGTAGCTTCAGGAAGCCCGGTAGGAAGTGACCCAGGGAGACGGAATGAGTGGTGTCTCCCACCCATGTAAGGTCAGTGTGTTGCGGTTGAATTCCCCACTGACCCAGGGGTAATCTATTCCACCCACTGTTAGGACCCTGGATTGGGACCTGGTGGTGTTGGGTGGGCCTGGGTCCCTTACTCTGGTTACTACCCCCTTAGTGGCAGCCCCCAGATTTGGCTATTAGGCCATGCTGCCCTGCACTCAAGAGCCACTGTACTGACTGTAGGCCACTCCACCTTGCACTCAAGAGCTGCTATATTGACTCCACTGCTAGGCCACATTACCCTGCACTTGAGGGTCAATATATTGACTCCGGTCACTACGTCATGTCACCCTATGCTCATGGGCGGCCACATTTTCTTAGGCCTTGCTGTAAGGATAAGGTCTTTTCCTGTAGCTTTATTGTAAGGCATAAGGCCTTTGTCTGCAGCCATATTAGAACAGTAGCCATTAGCTAAGAAGCAGGAAATCACATCCCCATATTCCATCTAAATTACATTAAAACAATATAATATTGGGCTGTTAATAAGGCAGTCCCGTCCTAATAGTACCCACCATCACCAGGTAAAGAAACAGAGCTTAAGATGGTTAAAGAAAATTTAGTTTGATAGCATCCTATCTGGCAAGAAACCACTTCTCAATAGTTGTAGTTGTGAGATCCTCATTTCTTTATTGTTTTATCTTTATGGTCCCCACTTCTCTATTCTTTGTGTATGATCTGTCTGGTTCTTTGATTATTTCTGTCTGTTACATAATTAAGTTTGCTAGGTGTAAATTAATTAAGATGGTGTGGTATGATTAGGTTAGAGAATTTTGTTACAATATGTTAGGATTGGTTAGTAAAATGATTAGTTAAGGTATAGCTAAGCACGACTCAAGTTTCACTATATAAACTGGGGGACAAGAAGGAGACCAGCAGAGAAGGAGCAGAAGAATTATAAGAAAGAAAGATCTGGAAGAAGAAGAAAAAGTCGCCTCTAAGGCTATGTCTACGCCACTGTGGTAAGCTGACCTATGCTACACAACTCCAGCTACGTGAATAATGTAGCTGGAGTCGATGTGCCTTAGGTTGAGTTACTGCAGGGTCTACACCACTGGGGATCGATGGGAGAAAATCTCCCATTGACTTACCCTCCTCTTCTCATTGGGCGTACAGTACAGGAGTCAAATAGAGAGTGATCTGCAGTCGATTTGGTGGGTCTTTACTAGACCAGCTAAGTCAACTGCTGGTGGATCAATCTCAGAGTATGGATCCCAGCATTAGTGTAGACCTGCACTGAGACAGAGCTTAAGATCAAAGCTGATAAGAATCCTCTGCTTGACTGTGATGTGCAGCAACCAGAATCCAGACAAAACTGACTTTGCCTGGCCAACAGGGAAAGTCCACCTGCTGGATCAGGATTGGTGAGCATGGCATTGTATGCTTAGTATGTGTATTCTGCTTGGTAATTGTTAAAAAATAGAGGATAAGGATATTACTGTGCAAGTCTCTTTCACTGGTAAAAGGTCCTGCAGACCCACAAAGTACGACCTAAACACTAGGAATTGGGTAAGGGTGGGTGTCTAAATTAAGAGGTTTACATCTTGAACTAGGTAAAGATTGGTGCCCCTAGAGTGTGTGAGTAACAGAGAATTTTGTGCGGGTAACAAATTTGGTGAAGAGAATGTGGGCAGCCTAAGGTCGTTTGAACCGAATTGATCTAGCCTAACTAGTGTGACCAGACAGCGACTATGAAAAATCAAGACAGAGAGTGGGGTAATAGGAGCCTGTATAAGAAAAAGCCACAAAAATCAGGACTGTCCCTATAAAATTGGGACATCTGATCACCTTAAGTTTAACACAGTAATAGCAGCAGACTAACAGTGACATTTTGTCAAAAATGTTTGGCAGAATGTCACCCTGAAGCAACAGGCGGGAAAGGAAACAAAGAAAAGGGGCCGGGGGGGGGGCTAGCTGAAGAGCCCACACTTCTTGCTAAATGGATAGCAGAATGAGGAGACAAGATTCTTCCCAGGGAAGGGATGCCCTCGAGTCTGCTTGTAAGTAGTTTGAAGCATTCTGTAAGTGCATGAAGCCAAAACCAAAGAAAAAGGCTATCAAAGCAGCAGCAGCATGGACATTATGGAAAGATGTCACAAATCTTGCCAGCCTGGTAGCACTCTAGGAAAGACAACTGGAGGATTACAAATTCACTTTGGATATAGTTAAGGATACTTTGGCTCATATAAGGCATCCGAGTGTGCCGGTGCAGGTTCAGCGTTACAGAATGCAACAGTTCTACAGGTGAAAACCGGAGAGCGTGAACAACTGAGAGTAGAAAGCTTGAATAGGGAGTATCTACATTGCAAATGAAACTGGGGAATGCTCAGGCAGCTGTCAGAATGGTGTTCCAAGAAATAAGGGTCTGGTCCAGACAAGCGGTGACCATACAGTCTGCAGGCAGCAAATAGAGAAATTGGAAAACATGTTGGGAGCCCCGAGGGGCATAGTAGTAGCAGTAAGGGGAGGCGTGAGTGTGAGCACTGGAGATACAGACATCTAGGAGGACACTTGGAATGGGAATAGTTGGATGGATCCTGAAGAGAGAGATCCTGGATACTCATACCCCCCCATGCCCTCCAATGCTTGTCCTGAAGGGAATTGCAGGCTTTGAAATTAACAGCACAACAATGCAATCATGTAACTCCAGTTACCACGAGGGTGGTAACAAGAACAGAACTTGACCCAAATGATGCACAACAATGAAGGGAAATAAGGTAAAATATTACAGAGATTTCTGATTTTGCCCCAAATCAGGTACGGGCAGCTGCTCAGTTACTGGGACTCCTAGAAAGGTACATGTGTCTGGATTGGATGGTGAAGGTGTTGGCCATCCACTGTGGGGAGGGCAGCAGCTTATGAGGTTCTTGCCCAGGCCTGTACTAGTGCTTCTGACTGCGCAGTAATATGCAGTGCTGAGGAGCAGTTAGGTATAAACAGTGTTCTTGCTACCAGATGGGACTGGGTGCATGGGCGGCCAGCATTGTAGGCTCGGGAAGGCTTTGCCTTCCCGAACAGCCTGATGTCCCCCTTCCCATATTCCACCTCCAAGCCCCATCCTGCCTGCTGTTCCCTTTGTGCCAGAGGCTGGGGCAGGTGGGGTGGGGGCCCCGGTGCACCTGTCCTCCTAACACTGGGACCTGCCCAGCATTGGAGCTGGGGGCCACTCCAGACACGCTGCCTGCCTGCCCGCCCAGCTCTGGGACTGACAGCTTAACCAGGAGGTGCCTTCGGGGCCAGCGGTGCTGCCGAGCTGGCGGTTGGGCCTGGTGGTGCGGCCCAAGGTGGCTGGAACATGCCAGCCGGGATCAGGCGCTCCAGGGGCTGGGGCTACGCTGCCCAATAGTCCAGGGCTGGTGGGTCTGGGGGCGCTAGCCTGGAGCAGGGGCCAACAGCCACAGAGTGTGTGGGCGGAGGGGCTTGGGGCGCTAGGCGGGGACAATGGCTTGGGCTCTGGTTGGTGCAGAAGGGGTGGGGTCTCAGGTAGAAGGGGCAAGGCTGGGCGACTCGCCTCCCGAAGCAAGGGGTTCACCCGCCGCCCATAACTGGGTGAAGGAAGTAATGGCTAAAAACACAATGGTGGATCCTTCAACGGGTTCTTTTGGACACGTAGTGAAGAGCCAGCAGAAACATCCACCTCCTCCATTAATGCTATACATAGGAGTGCAGCTGTAAAGGCCCCAGAAGGAAGACAAGCAGAAGGGAACACATGGGTGGACAAATTTCTTGGGGTATGGACTAAATATAAATTGGAATGTGGGAAAATTGATGCTGAGGTTTTAATTTGAGGGCTAAATCCCCTCCACAGCATCAATACAAGTATCCTCAGGAGGCAGAGGAAAGAATCAAATTTGCCACTGAAAGTTTGTTGGAACAGGATGTTATTGTGCAAATGGCTAGTACTAATAATGCCCCGATTTGGCCTGTACTGAAAGGGAATGGGAAGACCTGGGGAATGCCAGTGGATTTTAGAGCATTAAATGCACTAAGCTCTGCCATTGCTCTGGTAGTGGCTAAAGTACCAAGAAGTAGTTGCTGTAGTAGAAGCAGAGGCTCAGTAATAGATTTAGCAAATGCCTCCTTTGCCATTCCCTTGCACCCTGACTCTTGGTACAAATTTGGTTTCACTTACAGGGGGCAACAGTTCTGTTTCGCACGGGTCTCCCAGGGTTTTCATAATGCACCCGCACTTTGTCACTCCCATGTGGTTATGATGTGGGAAAAATTGATGCCTAAAGATCAAAAGAGAATAATTTCCTATGTTGGTGATCTATTGGTGCAAGGGGACAACAGGGAAGAAGTTGGTAGGATCACTGAGTAGGTGTTACAAATCATCCAAGATACCGGATTCAGGGCTAGCAGAGCCAAGGCCCAACTAGTAAAGCAAGAGGTCACATATTTAGGGTTCATATTGGGAAAGGAAAGATGAACCCTAGAGCCACAACTGGTGGAATTGATTGGAAAACTTCCCACCCCTACTGATGTGGCATCCTTAAGGGCTCTTTTGGGCACCCTAAACTTCTTGAGAGATTTTTAGTTAATGTCTGCTGACAAGAGTCGCCCACTGTATTTTCTCCTAAAGAAAGGGTGGCAATGGGAGTGGGGGCCTGATCAAGCAAATGCATTACTGACCCTGAAACAGGATTTGGACCAGGCCCCGATCTTAGCATATCCAAAGGTGGGAGAACCATTCATCCTGCAACTGGCTAGTGCTGATGTAGCGCTGGGAGCAGTGCTATTATAGAATGCTGGGATGATTTAGTTGGGGTTGGTCCTGCTTTGCGCAGGGTGTTGGACTAGATGACCTCCTGAGGTCCCTTCCAACCCTGATATTCTATGATTCTACAGAAGCAAAGCACAGGAAGTTACAAATTGTGGCCTATGGGTCCATAACACTGACTTACACTGAGCAAAATTTTACCCCCTGTGAGAAAGAGAGTGCTTTGCCTTAGTGTGGGCTTTGCAGCATTGGGAATTTATAACTGGAGGATCCAAAGTCATAGTGCAAACAGTACATTCCCCATTGAAATACATATCAGGAAAAGCGCAGGAGGGGCATGTATTTGATCCTACGTTGGCACAATAGACTCTGGTCCTCGTAAATCAAGGGATAACTGTAGAAAAGGGAAAGGTACTATCCCCCTGTACTATATGGCCTTGTAGTGTAAGGGCAGAAGCATGAGTGTTCCTGCCAGAGTAGAAAAAGGTGGAGTGGCCAGCGCAATCAGGACTTACCTTACAGAAAGCTCAGGAGAAAATGCACAAATCTGGTTTGTGCATGGGTCTAGCCATTTTAGTGCTAGGAGAGCTAAAACAGGATTTGGAGCTGTAGAAGTAAATACCAATCAGGAATTAAAGAGACCCGTAAAGCCACTCTTGTCACAAGCTGAAGATGTGGTGTTGGTACTAAAGCTGTTACAGATGGAGGATCAAGAAGCCACCCTGGCAATATTTACCAATTCAGACTGGGTGTGCAGAGCAGTAGTGGTGTGGCTACCCATTTGGACAGCTAGAGATGGGCATAAGAGGTGGAAAACTAGTAGCTCCTGAAAAGGACTGGGAGCAAGTGACAGTCCTAACAAAGGGAAAAAGGGAAACACTTATGTAACACATGTGAAAGCACATCAGAAACCAGGAAGTGAGGAAGGATTCTGGAATCACAGGGTGGATGGTTTAGCCAGACAAGGGGTCCTGTTAACACAAAGCGAGGAAGTAATCAATGTAGTAACCAGAGCATGAAAGCAGGTGACAAGCCTGGAGACACTGGATCTGGAAGCCCTACAGGAAGGGGACAAAGAAATTGAGCAACTAGTGAAGCAAGAAATAGTCAGAGGAAAATGTCATGCACAAAAGACCCCAAAGGGTCTGAGCATGACTCAGACCTTGGGGAACAGCCTAAAAGGTGGTTAGTGCCTAAGAAATTTAGGGCTGAATTGATTCAGTATGTGCATGAGCAAGGCCATTTTGGGGTGGACAAAACTCTAGAAAAGGTAAAAGAAACAGGGTGGTGCCCTCTCTTAAGGGAAGATATAAAGCGTGGTGTAATAATTGTTTGCAACGTGCTATGGTCAGTGCAGACCCACAGATACAAAAGGGTCCCATTGCTCACCAAAGGATTGAGGGTCCGTGGGCCCGGTTACAGATACACTATATTGGATCCCTACCAGTTACCCCAAGGAACAAGAAGTATTGTTTGGTGACTGTAGATCCCTTTAGAAGTCATCCCACCAAAAACTAACATAGCTTTAGCTACACATGGCAATTGTTTAATGTTGTGTTTAGCCACTGGGGGCTGCTCAAAGACATCTATTCAGACCAAGGCCCACACTTCATTGGGGAAACTATGCAGGAACTGTGTAAAATACTCTGCATTAAGCAAAGGTTACACATTGCGGGACACCTCCAATCCTCAGGGCAAGTGGAATGAACTAACCACACTCTAAAGGATACACTAAGAAAAATGGCAAAAGAAAATGGAAAATATTGGGATGAAAAACTGCCTCTGATTCTAATGGTCTTAAGGTCAATCCCAGCAAGTCATGGTTATACTCCCTTTGTAGCAATGACAGGAAGGGACAAGAGAACGCCCCAACAGTGATGGCTCAATGTAGATATTCCAGATGAGTGGCAACCCAAAGTGCTAAATGACTGGTGTATCCAGTCCCTTTTAGAGGCATTAACAGAAATCCACAAGGAAACAGTAGAACAATTGGGTGTTAACATAAAAAAGATGAATAAAAGGCTGGACTGAGTAAAGAAGCCTGTTGAATAGGAGGTTGGAGATCCAGTGCTGTACTGGAAATTTGAAGAAGAAGATCATTCTTTGGGAATGAAATGGGAAGGCCCAGTAAACATTGTGGAAAAGGCTAGCCCAACAATATGCCAGGTGGAAATCTGGTCAAAAAGGCTAAACAAGTCAGTTAAAATGTTCCATTTGTCACAGCTTAAATCATGGAAAGGGGATTTCAAGCCCCACTATGTGGGGGATCATTAGAATTTTTTTTTTTTTTTTTTTTTTTTGTCTTTCAGAGTTCTAAGAAAAGGTTAGCACCAGCTGAAGAACACGAGTCACCTGGGTACCATGATTAAGACGCTGCTGTTGCAACTGTGTGTGTGTATGTTATATTACATGTTGTTTGTCTGTTAGCAAACCCAGTTCGCTGGTCTGTTGACAGTCATGGAGTAAATGTATAAAAAAATGATTTCTGGATGATGGTTCAGTGTTGGATTGATCCATCAGTATTCAATCACACCAATTGCTGCTTGTATTGGGAAAAGGGGTTTGCCTATTACTATAACATAACAGTTGGCAGGCTATCACCAGAAGCCCCGGTCCAATCTAGGTTGGATACTCTAACAGTATGATGGGAAGTTGTATGGGACCAAAAGCCACAATATATAATATTGTCTGCCTTAAGCTCACAAGAATAAGAAGGGGTCAATCCTCTTATTGATTAATACAGGGGGTTCCCTGTATTCACCCCAAAATGTGGGATACTGAAGATCAAGGAGTTTGCTTGGTAGCCAGGAGGGGACATTGACAATCAGATGTTAATGGGGTTTAATAAACCTCACCTGCTTCAAATCTGGGACTCAAGGCCCAGCACACTGACTGTTCCCTCAGGCAACAATTGCAAATACCAGGAAACTTACACCAACGCACCTTTGCAGGTGGGTAGCTGGGATATAGTTGAAATGGGACCCCCAGAATGAAATAAAGAAACTGTAAATGTACTAAAAAAAACACCTAAAGTTCAATTACAATATTAGTGTCTGCCTAATATTCATAATATCCCTGAATGAGGTGAATGTATTGCAAAACATCTGAGTAAAATTAAATTTTAAAGTAATTGCCACTGAACCTGATATGCAAAAATCAAATGAAATCAAATCATCATCAAAATCAAATTAAATAAACCAGATGTTGTTCTATCACCAAGACAATCTCTAAAGCAAATTGAGCTGGACTTCACTGGGTTAAATGTGTCCAAGGTCATACCTCAATGTGCCCCATATGTACAAATGCTCCATAAGGGGTGGGCAGCATGGTTAAAATTATGGTATATTGAAAAATCCATATGGAAAAGAATCCCAAGGGGAATATTGAAAACTGTTTTGTGTGGAACTGGATTAGGAGTTGGAGTACTGGATGCTACTAACATAGAAGTAATGGCAAAAAAAACTAAGTTATGTTACAGCTGAAATACATGAATTGGGAAAGCCCATCAGTGCATCCTTATCAAAATTAGGAATGGGGCAACAATTATTTTCTAAAATGCTGCCAGTATGGCAACAGCAAAGTGAAAAGGATTTGTTACTTTTAGAAAGAACTATGGAATCAAGATAAGAAAATGTGTCCCTAGCATTAGCCTGTGCACAAGCCCTGGAAATAAGTCAGCAATTGGTCATTCAAATAATCCGGGAAGGCATGTGAGGAAATTTACCTTTGGAAATAAAAAAGTTGTGGGAAAATGTTACAGAAGAGAAAAGACAATTAATGGTATTGTGGAAATGTGTACATTTTACCCTATATAAAGATCAAATGGTTCTAGAGGCATATGCAGTAACTGTACACCCCAGTCTCACTACTGGTATATATCCAGTGCTAGCTGTGGGAATCCAGTTAACAAAAAATATGGTTATGTATTCCGCTGATCACCATTCCTGGGCATATAAAGAAAACCAGCAATTGAAAACCATTGACATGTTTCAGTGTGTAGCCCATGAAAAATTGGGATATGTGTGTGAGAATCAAAATTTACAAGAGATGAGTGGTTCTATGTTAAAGACAAAAGAATCCAAAGATGTATGTTTGATATGTTCACTGAACAAAAGTCGGCTGTTGTATATGCAGGAAAGGGATGTATTTGTGTAAGAAGTCATTGTCCAATGGTAGGAGTAGAAGATAAGTCATAAATACAATTCCTTATTTGGTTACTAGATGATTTTGCAATATTACAAAGATTAAAAGTTGTGATTTTGAATACTATGTACCTGTATTCAACTACTTGAAGTTTAGATCACAATTGTATCGCAATGTAACACCTGTAATACCTGCATGAATATGACCATGATAAGAAAATTGTTACATTTGCATTTACAAAATATTGCACAGACAGGAGAACAAATATGTATTGAAGTACAACATGATAATACAGAAATCACTCATACACTGAAAACTATTGCAGATGCAAGACCTCAGTCCTGGTGGGAAACACTATTAGGGTGTGTAGTGAGGCCGAGCGGACCCAGAGCCAGGCCGTACTCATCCCTCCCACTGGAAGTCCGTGGGCACAACAGGCCATAAAAAGGTGGGTCTGCGAGCTCAGTTAGGTGGCAGCCGCTGAAGGAGCCAGATGCCTCCTGCCTACTTCTGAACTGAGAGACAGCCGCGGACCCCTACGGCGCTGAGGACTGGCCAATGCTGCTGGAACCACAACACTGACCAAGCCGAGAAGGAGTTGCCAGGACTGCCACTGGCCTTCTACCTGGATGATGCAGAGGACCCCATACAGACCCAGGTACACCCCGAGGGGGTGATAGGAAGTAGCCCAGGGCTACTGAACAACCGTCTGGTTGAGAGCTGGCCTGCGACCAAGTCAGCGTGTTGCAGGAGGATCCCCGCTGACCCAGGGTGGACCCCTCCGCCACTGTTAGGGCCCTCGGCTGGGACACGGTGGAGTTGGGCGGCCCCTTCCATAGGCCAGGACGACTGCACCCGCTTACTGTCCACCAAGTCAGGACACAAGGCTCTAATCCTGCCTGAGCTCTCCTAGACTGGGTTTGGGTGCTCTGCTCCTGCCCTAGACTGTGTTTGGGGGTTCTACCCCAGCCAGAGCCCAGAGGATTTGTTGCCCTGCCCTGACTAAGGGCCAGGACTTTGAACTGTTGGTTTGTGGCTAGGACCTGAGTACAGGCCTGAGACCCAGACTTTGAACTGCCCCACCCTGACTAAGGGCTTGGCTTACTAACTATTTGCCACTCACCCCTGAGTAAAGATCCAAGCTACCAACCCTTCGCTGCCCTGATTGCAGGATAGAGACCCTAACTGCCTATTGCTCTACCCAGGATGCCGACCAGAGCTACCGGCCAACAGTGACTCAGCTAATTCCCCAACCGTCAGCAACACCCCATGATGTAGTGGGGCAAAGCGGCTTCCCGCTGACCTAGAGGAGGAGGGGCCACCACTAACCCACTAGAGGGTGGTCACCTTCTGCAACTGATATGCTAAATATAGTGGTTCACCCCATTGTCATCATTGGAATCCAATTGGCATAATAGCTTTGGCTTGCTGCTCGAAGAGAACTGTCTGAAGTATACAGGAAGCTGGCATACAAAGTCAAATAAGGTCCTTGTTAATTATCAGGTCTGAGTATTGGACTCCCTGTTATAGTATTGACATTTTTGATAAAAGTGTCATTAAGGAGGGGACTGTAAGGATAAGACCTTTTCCTGTAGCCATATTGTAAAGCCAAAAGCCTTTGTCTGCAGCCATCTTAGGAGAGCAGCAGCCATTAGCTAAGAAGCAGGAAGTCACATCCTCACATTTCATCTAAATTACATTAAAACAATGTAATATCAGGCTGTTAAAAAGGTGGTTCTGTCCTAGTAGCCCTCCCCCATCACCAGATAAAGAAACAGTGCTTAAGATGGTTGAAGAAAACTTAGTTTGATAGCATCCTATCTGGCAAGAAATCACTTCTCAATAGTTGTGGTTGTGAAATCCTCATTTCTTTATTGTTTTATCTTTATGGTCCCCACTTCACTATTGTCTGTGATCTCTATCTGGTTCTTTGATTGTTTCTATTACATAATTAAGTTTGCTAGGTGTAAATTAAGGTGGTGGAATGTGATTAGGTTAGAGAATTTTGTTACAATATGTTAGGATTGGTGAGTAAAATTGTAATAAAATGTTTGATTAAGGTATAGCTAAGCAGAACTCAAGTTTCACTATATAAACTGGGGTCCAAGAAGGAGACCAGCAGAAGGAACAGAAGAATAAGAAGGAAAGACCTGGAAGAAGAAAAAGAACTCACCTCTAAGAGACAACCTAAGATCAAAACTGCTAAGGATCCTCTGCACAACCACGACCTGCAGCAACCAGAATTCAGATGAGACTGACCTTGCCTGGTCATCATGGAAAGTCCGCCTGCCTGATCAGGATTGGTGAGCATGGCATTGTATGCTTAGCATGTGTATTCTGCTTGGTAATTGTTAATAAATAGAGGATAAGGATATTACTGTGTAATGCTCTTTCACTGGTAAAAGGTCTTGCAGACCTACAAAGAGTACACCCTGAACACTAGGAATTGGGTAAGGGTGGGTGTCTAAATTGAATGTTACGCCTTGAGCCCTTGGAACTGATTAAAAGTGGGTGCCCCTAGAGCATGAGAGTAACAGAGAATTGTGTGTGGATAACAGTGCAGCCTAGAACCAAAGGGCCACCACTTTGACTCTGGCCATTGGGCCACACTGTTAGGCCCAGAACGGACCGTTGGGGTAGACTCAGTGCGGTATCAGCATGCTTGCAATCCCTCCCAGAGGGGGATGGGGTGTGCATACACCACCACACCATCCTATCTCCATCTTGGTACTGCCCTCCAGCCTTCAACCCCTCGTTCCCATCCTACTGCTGTGCCAGTGCTCCCCTCCAGTCTCTGCCTCCTAGCTCCTTTTATATTTTCTTTCAACATACTATAACTGAATCCTGAGCGCTCATTCTGACTCTTCCTTCATGCTGGTACTTACATCTGACCCCATCAAGCCAACTCCTTCAGATGTCAGTAATGACCTCTGACTTCCCCAAGCCATCAGATGTTGAAGCTCAGACCCTCCACACCACTTCAGCATGCCTGCTGACAACTGACCTCTGACCCTCTTCACGCAAACACCTTCATTATGCACATCCTGAACCCACCCACACACACCTTGTTCCTGCCCCTTGGCCATGCTCCTCCTGACCCCAATTTCATTGCTCCTGCCCCTTGGACATGCTGCCCTCCCTGACCCTGATCCTCCTCTTTGTACACATTTCTCTTCATGCTTTGCAGAATGGTGGTTGCTGTTATATTTGTCTTGCTAGCTAGTCACAAAGTTCTGAGAGAGGCTGACAGACAGCAGCTGCAGGTTTTAACCTCATGGCATAAGATAAGAACAGCCTGAAGTCATCCTCCAATGAGGGCACCATTTCAGTTGGGAATAACCTCACAGGAAAAGGCGTGTGTCTGTCTCCTTTTATGACAATCTTCTGGTTAACTTTCCTACTGACACGTATGGCACAGTCCCATGTAATTTCCAAATGGTGCATGGTCTTATCTGGCTTGGCTTCTGGAGAGAAGGCATTTCCTCTAGCAAATGAAACATTAGCCCCTTCTCCCCTCTCCAGTGGCTCTGCAAGCCATGAACTCTGAAGTTTCCCCAGGTGGCTTAGCCAGCCTGATGGAAAAGGGAGCCCAGCACTGCCCTTCCTTGACACATTCAGCCATTTATTAGTGCTGCTCCACTCTGCCTTTTGACAAAGTCACTGGAGGCTGCTGGCAGCTTGTCCTCAGGCCCTGCCTTAGGTCCCTTCACCCCCTGACCCCAGAAGACCCCTGACACCAATAGTGGTGTCAGGGGCCTCCTGCCCTTATATGGCAGGAGAGCACGAGTCACCTGCTGCTGGCTCGCTGGGCCTGTGAGCAAAGGACACTGTGCTGACTATCGGAGAGCATGCATCACTTGGCCAGCAGAGCCAAGCCAGGGAAGTGAGAACTGCCTAGTTTCCCTGGGGGGAGATGACACAGTGATTGGCTTCCCTTTGGATTTTTATGGAAGGCCAGTAGTCAGTGGGCACTGGGCAGAGGAGCAGCTTTTTCTCTGCCAATATGGACTGTAAAGAGGCAGGGGGAGGGGCACTTGCCTGGGAGCAAGGAGACCTGGGCTCTGACCTTGCTCTGCTACTGGCTGAAAGGGTGACTTTGGGCAAGATCCTGCCCACACTCTGTCCTCAAATCGGTATTAATGTAAGAGGCCCGTGTTGCCATGGATGGACATCCCACTCTACATAGACCCACTGCTATGGTGTGGAGCTGTAAACAGGTAGTGGGGGTGGGGCCCTAATGCTCATGTTACCAGGATCGTGTTGGGCTGCATTAACTAAGAGAGGTGGAGTAAGGGGGCAGGAGAGAGACTCGCCCCAGGATCCCTCCTTTCCACGGTGAACCTGAAGAACTCCTTTACTCCAGCTGTCACAGGACACACCCAGGGGTGGCAACCTACATGGGCCCATCTGGTGCCCAGGCTCCAGCAATATTCAGGGCCTGGGGGCCCAGCTCCACCAATGTTGGGGGCTGGGTCTCTACCCAGCCCTGCCTGCTGCCCCTGTGTGCCACCCCCAAGTGTCTTCCAGCCCTCCTCTGCCACCCTCACCTGCCTTCCCCTGGCCCCCGGAGTGTCCCTGCCTCAAATGGGGGCACTCCGCGCTGTGCTTTGCCATCTCCCAGCATCAACTGCCACAGGTCCTAGTGCCCCCCATCCACTAGCACCAGGGCAGGCTGACCCTGACTCTACCCTTCTGCCTCACACCCTTCCCTTTTCCGGCAGGACCCTCCAGCAGTACAGGGAGCTCCTCCGCCCACAGTCACCACTCCTGCCTCACACTAGGCAAGGGGTAGCCCTATCTGCCCATCCCCAGTGAGGAGCAGTAGCAGGGGAGGAGGCGCACATCTGATGGCAGCCCTCCCCGGCACCCACCACAGGGGAGCCGAGTGAGTTTCCTGGACATGAGAGAGGCCCTAGGAGCATGTGCAGTGACAGTGGTGTGAGGTGAGTGACCCCCTCTGCCCCATCCCGAAAGCTTGTTGCTACCAGTGGGGAAGGGGCTGGGGCTGGAGAGGAGGACTCCTTGCAACCCTAGGGCAGCCTACCTCCACCTCAAACTTCTCAGTCCCAGCCCCTCCCACACCCCAAACCCCTTACCCCCAGGGAGAGCCCTCATCCCCCCCCCACCCCCAACATCCTAACCCTCTCCTTCAGCCCTCATTCCCCCTCCTGCACCGTGAATCCCTCATCCCTGGCACCACCCCACAGCCCTCACCACACACCCAAACCTCTGCCTGAGCCCCTCTCACACCCCTCATCACCAACCCCAACCCAGAGCCCTCACATTTTTACAATATATATCAGCTTACAAGGCAGGTGTGATGGGGTGGGATTTGGCCTCATTCTGGGCACCACCAAAAATTATACAAACCTGCCACCCCACACACCCTTGTACCCAAACAGTGCTGCCTATGGTGTCATTTCAAATTGTGTGAGCTGCTGGTGCCGGCGCTCAGTACATGATGCATGGACAGGCTGTGAATAAAGAGCTGTGTGTGGGCTGGAAACAGCGTCTTAAAATATGTTCTGGAGGCAGCTGCTCAACAAGCCTGCCCTTGGGAAAAGAAGGTGGATTTAGTTGGTGGCATGGCTTGATTACAAGCAAAGGGCAATGGATGTACATTGATGGCTCAGGGAAACAAATGACTGAGCCAAATTAGAAATGCAAATTGGGCAGGGGATGAGGATGACAGCATGGCATCTGCATGCCAGTAGGGGAGATGCATCTGTCTGGGTGTGCACCTGGAAGGAATATATTGCAAAGGTTTCATGGACGATAAAAAGCAGGGCACAGAAGCTCTTAGTTACCCATCACTTAGAGCAGCGATTCTCAGACTTTAGCAACCCAAGGACCCCCGTTTTGATTTAAATATTTTTGTGGACTCCAAAATCCCCCTCCCCAATTCATCCCCCGGCCTTATCCCCGCTCCATTCCTTCCCCCAAGGCCCCACCCTGCCTTTTCCCATCCCCATTTCTCCCCTACCCCTCATCTTCCCACTCCCTCCCCAGAGTGCACCTCTCCCCTGAACACACCCTGCTCCTCCCACTCCCTCCCAGTGGCTGCTCCTCCCCGCCCTCCCAGTGGCTCCTGCACTGTTGAACAGCTGATTTCCAGTGTGCAGAAGGTGATGGGGAGGAGTTGATCAGAGAGGCCTGCGGACCCCCTGGAGTACCAGTTTGAGAAACTGTAACAAAGACTAAAGGGGTCAGCACCCTCTGATCCTGTGAACAGTGGAGC
Source organism: Dermatemys mawii (assembly GCA_007922305.1). Lineage (NCBI taxonomy): Eukaryota > Metazoa > Chordata > Testudines > Dermatemydidae > Dermatemys > Dermatemys mawii. The sequence continues at coordinate 1,758,253 of ML677410.1, forward strand.
TTCTTGCCTCAGGACCAGGTGACAGCTTGACGGAAATGAGAAACCTGCTTAGGAGAAGATTACAGCTTGCTAAAGTTCAGCTGTAGTCACTAGAAATACTGTTTTGTGTTCGTAACCAGACCTGTCTTTTTCTCTTGCTTAGTATCACTTAAATCTCTGCTCTTTATTAATAAACTTATTCTTAGTTTTACTATAAATCACCTCCGTGCTGTGGATTAAGATGAAGTGGGCATCCACGACTGGGCTAACGGGCTAGTGGGGCGTACTGTCTCTTTGCAGGCAGTGAAGATGATCGTTTCTGTGAGTGGCCAGTCCCTCTCACTGGGCACTGCTTGGGACATCTCTGGGGAACTCGGGAGATGAGATTTGCTGACTGATACTGCACGGCAAGGCTTCGACTAGCAGAGTTGCGCAAAGCTGGCAGAAAGGCAGGCTGGCGGAAAGGAAGGCTGGCATGGCAGGGGGCTGACACACAGTTCAAGCACCAGCAAAGCTCTCCCTTGCTAAGGCAGAGGAGTAACACAGAGGCTGACGGTTCTGGGCTCCCTGGAGAGAGCATCACACACAATAACTGCTAAGGCTGACAGAAATGCAGTGGAGACATAGTGCAGGAGGGAACATCTTTATTGGATCAGCTTCTGTTGGTGGAAGGAACAAGCTTTCGAGCTACACACCTTCCACCAACAGAAGTTGGTCCAATAAAACATTCCCTCACCCACCTTGTGTCTCTCAGAACGTAAGGCCAACCTGGTTACAGCACCAGTGCAGACAGACGTGATTGTTGATCTTGCCAAGTACCTGCCCACAGAGAAGACTGTGGTCTCTCCAGGGTGCATCTTGCCTTTGCCGTCCTTGGATCTGCCTTGGCGGTGCAATGGGGGCCTCTTCCTTTTGCTGCAGTGAATGCATGGTGCCTGCGTGGAGCCCAGGTGCACCGTGTGGTGATGTGACTGGCCCCCATCCTGGCTGTTACGATGTGGACAAAGGCTGCAGTAGGAAAACAAACAAACAGACGGTCAATTCCTTTCACCTGGGGGACTCCACTCCTCGCCTCGGCCTGGCTTCAGGTCATTGTACTCAGAGGCAGCAGTTCCTTTATCTCACAGCATGAGGGCCACAGGACAGAGGCAGAGAGGGCATGTGCCAGCCTGCCAGCAGGGCAGTATTCACACGGAGTCAAAGAAATGAGGCCCCCATATACTAGAGGATCTGGCTTCTCCATGATTGAGTTGTGAAGCCTCAACCTCTCCTCATCAATGGCAAGATGCTTCTCAGTCAGGCACTGAGTCTGAGTGGGACTGGCCAAGGGGCAGGAGCGAACTCCGAGTGCCTCCCATGGCACTGCTGATCCCTAAGATCTTTGTGTGAGGGACTCAGAAAGAGTTAACTGGAGCTAGAGAGGCCCATTAGCTCATCAGGTCACACCAGGAGGGAATGCAAGGCTCAGTTAAGGACAGTTCTCAGTGGGAGGAGCGACGGCTTAGTTTAAAGAGAGGAAGCCTGAGGCAGAAGCGGGGTTCAGAGAGAAACTCTGTAGTCCCTCTCTTGGCAGCGGAGAGACCAGAGACTGGAGGAGACCAGAAGGAAGCCTGGAGGAGAGTTGGCCCAGGGATCCTGTTCTGAGTGGAGAAGTCTGGCAAGAGGCCAGGAGAGACACGGAGCAGCCACTGGGGTGGAGCAGGCTGTGGTGGTGAACCCTGGTAAAAGGGCAGGGTCTGGGGGAGAGAGCCCAGGGAGGTGTTTAGTGGACAGGTAGTGCAGGGGAAGGAGAAGAATGAACGTCAAAGCTCGTAGAGGGCAGAGGTTAGTTTTGGTCTGGGATTTATTGGTGGATTCCAGGCGAGAGGCTTGGGACTCCTGGCCCTGAAAGAAGGATGAACATAGAGAGGCTAATGGAGCAGATCTGGGCTGCTGGTTATAAGTCCCTGGAGAGAAATTCAGTGTACAGAGCAGGCCTGGTTTCCCTGCCAGTCACTGGGGAAGGTAGTGTGAAGCCCCATGATATAAGGGGATAAGGACTTTTGAGAGACCTGAGACAAGAGGACATAAGGAGCATGGGACCCAGAGTTGGGGCAAAAGACCTGATGTAAGGATGTTGGACTTCTGTGGTGTGGGACTTCCTGCTATGCAGGAGGGTGAGGCTACACATAACCTGGCCGGAGGGCTGAGGCATGAGAAGAGGCAGATCAGCACAACACTGGAGTAGCTGCCAGAAGGGGCTGCTAAAGCAGAAAGAGCTTCTATGCTGCACCCAGTTGACTCCTGCACACCTTGCAAGAGTTATGGAGTGGTGGAAGCACACCTCACCTGAGCATGGGCACCGGCACATCCGCTTCACCATCCCCCAGCATCTCCTTCAGGGCCACCACATTTGCTGTCAAAGAGAAGAAAGAGGAAATGCATGAGGGAGCCAGGTGCTTGGGAAAGCTCCCCCCAGGCTGGAGCCAGGAAGCACCCACCTTCATTCTGAATGATACATCTCACTATCTTCTCCACCGTGTCCTCGTTCAGCTCCTCCTCTTCATCTGGAAGGAGAGAAAGTGGCAGCAGGTGAAGGGATTCAGGCAGTCACCTGGTGAGGAGACCATCCACAGCCAGCCCCAGCTCTGAAGTACAGCAAAGTAAAGGCCAGTGCTCCTCAGCTACATATGGAGAACCCTGAAAGCAGAGCTCCCCTGCCACCATGCCCTGGGGCTGATACACCATGTGTCTGGGCCTTGTCTTCCACCTTCCAGCCTCAGTGCTACAGGAACCCCTGAGCAGCAGCAGGAACTAGATGCTTTAGTACTTCATTCTCCTCTGCGGCAGGAGCGGGAGGGAGGGAATTTTCATATCCCCCTTAGAAGACATGTGGTGGTAGGACCTTCAGCCCAGATCCTCAAAGATACTTAAGTCCTCTCTTTCCCCCACAGCCTAAATACCTTTGAGGATCTGGGCCTTCATGCCTATGGCCAAGGAGGCAGATGGAGGTGGAATACTCATCTCTAATTTCATCTGATGGGGAATAGTAGTTCCCTGTGGCAGTGGCTCCTGAACTCACTGGAGTTCAAAGGGCAGGAATGTCACAGCATCCAAGAGAAACAACTTCAGATAAAAACCCAGAACCCAGCCCCACTGCAACATGCACGCTTCACTGTCAATCATGCTCCTGGCTTTGCAGTGTGCTGAGGACCAGGGCCGCCAACTGCAGGGCATCACTGAAGCCCAGCACAGGAAGCTGGACTTCTCCTTCCTTAAGTGAAGAGGTACATGGGGTCAGATGCTTTGGCCTTGGGCCCAGTTAGGGTGACCAGACAGCAAATGTGAAAAATCAGGATAGGGAGCCAGGAAGGGGAGGGAGAAGGGGTAATAGTGCCTGAGCATGCAAAGCTAATGATTTCCGGGAAGCCTAGATACGTTTCCACCAAGTCAAGCTGGGTCTGAGGCTTCCTGGAAGTTCCACCTGTGCAGCTGTGGGAGGGGTTCAATGGTGGTGAGAGCCACATACGCTCCATGGAAGGTGTAAGCACTGCTAAGAGAGGTGCTCTGTGCAGTCCAAGCCCGCAGCACTCCCAAACCCACTGCTGAAATGCTGCCGTTATGCAAGAGCTGCTCAGCCAGTCTGAGTTACGAAAGAAGCATGAAAAACACCTATTTTTTCCGCTTCAGTAAAAGCTAAGGAAATTACCAAACCACCATGGCTAAGGCTGAGCACTGTCTGATAATACCAGCCTCTTAGAACAGCACTGATAGAATGCCTCAGTGTCTGACTGAACACAATTAATACAGGAGATGTACAGTGAAACTTCCATACTTCCAAATCAACCTTAACTCTCCCCTCTCCTCCACACCACAGCCCCTTAATGCTGCTCCTCTTCCCCTTCCCCACTGGCAAAACAGACCTTTCCCTAGTGCCATGCTTACCCTCCCTCTGCACCTGCTCCCCACAGACAGGCCAGAGGCTCAGTCACTCTCCAGCCCACACTCCTGCTCCTAGCCAGAGCCTGCATTGTCTTACATTTATCCCTCACCTGCGATCTGGAAACCATCCCCTCCCTCAGCTGCTCTTCCACTTGGGGCTAGAGAGAGTAAACTCTACACCCCAGAAATGTACTAGCACCCCCATTGCACCTAACCTGATCACCCTCCCCATAGGGATGGGAGATGTCATCTCTCACATTCCAGCTAGAAATCCAACTTCACCCCACCCACTCACCATACACAGCAGCATACCCAGAGCACTTCATATACTGAGCAGGGGCTTTACTTCTACTCCTCTCCCCACAGCTGGTGATGGGAGTGGCTGTCTGTTAGGCCCTGCTTGGCAGCACCTGACTCTGCCCTAAATCCCCTTCCCTCAGCTCTCACACCAAGTCACCTGGGGAGTGGAAAGCAGTGCTGGGTTTATTATGAGGACACTGGCCCTACACACATACCCAGTCCCCCCCCACCTTGACACCCTATGCGCTGACTTCTGCATATCCCCACCCCCACCCTGAGCACCAAACAGGAGCACCTGCAACCCCCTCACACACACACAGTCCCACCTGCACCCCTCACACCTAACAGGAACTGCCCCAGAGCTCCACACCCCAACCCTGAGCCCCCTCCTGCACCCTAACTCCTGGCCGGACCCTGCACCCCAACCCCCAGCCTGCTCCTGCACCCTAACTTCCTCCCAGACCCTGCAGCCCTGAGCCCCCTCCCACACCCCAAGTCATGGCCAGACCGCACACCACAGTGGTTTTTTACATTTTCTTTTTATAAAACTCTCTTATCCAAAGTGCTGTACAATAGTTAGCTAACAGTACAAACAATCTTTGTCATTTGATCATTGTTTGCCAAGACCCCCAGCGATTTTCAAGTGGTCTGTGGAAAAATGTTAGACTACAAGAACAATCAAGGTACCTCACTTTATTTTCATTTACTTGCTATAAGTTGTAGGAGGAGGATGAAGGAAAAAAAAGAATGAAAAATGGGGGAGATAAGAGAGAAGGTTCTTTTTCTTGGCTGGGTTCCAAGGAGGGGCCTCAAAAATGAAGCTGAGCACAGGGCCTCACTAACTCTAAATCCGCCACTGGGGCTGACCCCTCCCCCACAGCTCCTCAAGCTGCAACCAGGGGCTGACTGCCCACTCCCCAAGCTCTGCATGCCACTGCCAGGGGCTGGGGCTGGCCCCTAGCATCCCCTCCCCAAGCTCCATTCTGGCTGGGGCTGATACCCTCTCCACACCACTGCCAGGGGCTGGGACTGGCCCCTAGTGCCCCATCCCCAAGCTCCATTCTGGCCGGAGGTGAGGCTGAGCCCCCAAGTCCTGCTGCCTGACACCTCATGTTACCACCCCCACAACACACACACATTCCTCCACGCCCTACTAGGGAGGTGCACTGGACTTTTTTGGCAAACTGGGCATTTGCTCTTGCTCTGATAAATGCCAGGTTTTGTCAAAAAAGTCAGGATGGCCGGGATAGAGCTTAAAAAGGGAACTGTCCTGGCCAAATGGGGATGTATGGTCACCCTATCTCCAGGCAAGTGGGTCCTGAGGGAGTCTGGCCCGGGCAGGGGCAGACCCTGGCCTGGCTAATTGCACCACTTCCAAGAGGCCGGAGTGATTCCCCACCCTGGCACTGGACTGGTCCCGGCTGCGCTGCCAGCTCAGCCTGGCAGACACTGATACCTTCCAGCACGGCCGGTGAGTGTGGCCAGGGAGCAGGGTGGCTCTCTGGAGGTGTGTGTGTGTGCTGGGGGGTGCTGCTGGTGCGTGGGAGGTCTTGTGGGGGAGGTCTGTGTGTTGGGATGCTGGGCAGTGGGAGGTCTGAGTGGGGTGCTGTGTAGTTGTGGCGGTGGGCTGTGGAGAAGTGCATTGGGCAGTAGTGGTGTAGCTGTGGGGTGGGTGTTGGGCGGGGGGGATGTGCAGACCGCTGTGCATTTGTTGGAGGGTCTGTGGGGCTGGGGGGTGGGTATGCTGGGCATAGCAGGTCTGGGGAACGCTGGGAAGGGAGTCAGAGGCTGTGTGGCACAGCATGGGCCCACCCCTAGTGGGAAGGGGCATGCTGGCAGCACAGGGCTGGGTGGGCCAGTGTGCATCTGGTAACTGCCAGTTTGTATATAGTGCCCTTGTACTGGGCTGGCTGGAGTGGGGCTGACCCCACCATGCTATGCCCCATTGGCCCTGGCTGACCCCTTGCTCTGAGGACCAACCTCCCCACAGCATGCTCCTTTGCCTCCATGGCGGGCCCACAAATATGTTTGGCTTCGGGCACACAAAAGGTTAATCCAGACCTGGTGGCAAGCCACCTTGTTGTTCCCTGTCGTGCTCCTCTGGTACAGGGCAACAGGGCAAGGCTCTCTACCAGCCTTCAGCTCTACACTGCCAGATCTGGGGGCCCTTTCCAGCCTCAGGTCCAGACCTCACAGGCAGACAACCTTGACAGCCTTCTGATCCATATAGAAATGCCCCTACTCATGATCTAGGCTGAAGGGTGCACCTGTAGGCTATAGAAACATACAGCTGAAGAACATACCCAACAGGACAGACATGCCCCTTATCCAAGCCCCCACCTCCTTACCATGCTGTTCAGAGTGGCAGGAGCTCGCAGTCCCACTGCCTGGCAGGAGCCAGCCACGCTGCCCGCATTGCTTGGCGGGAGTGATAGGCCAGAGTACTGGCAGCATGGTGAGCTGAGGCTGCAGGGATGGGGGACAGCAGGAGAGGAGCTAGGGGCTAGCCTCCCAAGCTGGGAGCTCAGGGACCAGGCAGGACAGGTGTGGCCTACTGGTCATAGTTTGCCCTCCTCTGCTCTAGACACAGACACTCATTTGTTACCAGTACTGGTTGCATCAGACATGCCCAGAGATCGCTCTTGGCTAAGGCAGTCAAAATGTATGTCTCTCCCTTTCCCAGGGTAGGGTTGAAATGGCCGAACAGAGAGAGGCCCATAGGCAATGCACCCCTGCTTTTCCTTCCCTCATGATCTTGGCCCTGTTAATCCCCCAGGCACGTCACTGTTGAATCTCTGAGCCAAAGACAGTCAGAGAGAGTTGTACACTCAGGGCCAAATTCAACGGTGACATAATAATGGTGTAAGTTCCATGGCTGCTGTGGAACTGCCACTGATCAGGCAGTCAGTGTGAGTGAAAAAGGAGTGTAAATTACACAGTCAGCCCTTAGCGTAAGCAGGCGCGATTAAATCAGTGGGACTTGTACTCAGTTACCACAGGGCTAAACTTACGCTATTGATGGAATGCTAAAATGAAGGCCCTTCCATCCTGTTATTGGCTGCTATTCTTGCTCCTCGGCCCCTCCCACTCATGTGACATGTACGGTGTACATGCTGCTTGCCATTTGCTATACTGCCATTTATGCGCTGTGACCCACTGACACTCGCTCCATAGTTTATCCCACCCCTGGCTTCCATAGGCTCCCCAGGTTCAGCACTTCCTTACTCAGCTCCAGACTCTCAGTGAGCTGGGGCTGCCAAGACATGCAGAATGGGCCTTCCCCAACCCTGCTGCCCCATTACTCACTGGCCTGCAACTCCGTCAGCACCTCCTTGTGCTCCAGATCTATCTCCTCGCGAAAGGTCCGGCACCGGTAGCCCTTTTTCTTCAGGACGTGGCAGATCAGGAACCCCACAAGTCCCATGATGAAGAAGACCAGCACGAGCAGCAAGAGCATAGACATGCTGTGATGGGGATCTGCATCCCCATCACTGGTGCTGTTCTGCTCCGACATAGGGATCTAGGAGAAAGCAGGGAAGATGACTCAGAGCCCTGACATTCACCCCTTGGCAGACTCCCGTCTGCCATACCAGAACCCTGCACCGTACTGCTACCAGCACACTGCCCTGTGCCATGCCATACTGCCTCACTATAACACTACCAGCATACTGTCTGCACAAATGCCATACCGCCTCACCATAACATTACCAGCATACTGCCTGCACAAATGCCATACCGACTCCCCATACGCTATTGGCACATTGCCCTCTGCCATGCCATACCACCTCACTGGGCTGCTACTGGCACAATGCCATCTGCCATGCAATACCACCTCATCATACCACAACTGGCACTAGCCTCTGCCATTCCATACTACCTCCCCATACCACTAGTGGTACTCTCCCCTCTGCCATGCCATACTGCCTAACCATGCTGCTATTGGCACACTGCCCTCTTCCGTTCCATACTGCTTCACTGTACCACTATCAGCACACTGCCCTCTGCCATGCCATATCGCCTCACCATACAGCCACTGGCACTGCCCTTTGCCATTCCATAACTCATTGCCATACCACTACTGGCACACTGCCATCTGCCATTCCATAGCACCTGGCTATACCACAACTTGTACTATCCTCTTCCATTCCATACCGCCTCACTGTATGATATCATCACACTGCCCTCTACCATTTCACACCAACTCACTGTACCGCTAGTGGCACACTCCCTCTGCCATTCCATACCACCTCACCGTACTGCTATCAGCACACTGCCCTCTGCCATGCCATATTGCCTCGCTGTATCATTACCAGCACACTACCCTCTGCTCTGTCAGACCGCCTCGCTGTACCACTACTGACACGCTCCCCTCTGCCATTCCATACCAACATGCCATACCGCTACTGGCACACTGCACTCTGCCATGCCATACCGCCTCGTCATACCGCAACTGGCACTACCATCTACCATTCCATACCACCTCACAGTACTGCTATCGGCACACTCCCCCAGGCCATTCCATACCCCCTCGCCATACAGCTACCAGCACACTATTCTCGGCCATGCCATACCACCTCACCATACCGTTACTAGCACACTGCCTTCTGCCATTCCACACTGTCTAGCCATACTGCAAATGGCAGACTGCCCTCTTCCATTCCATACCGCCTCACTGTACCACTACTAGCACACTACCCTCTGCTCTGTCAGAGCGCCTCACTGTACCGCTACTGACATGCTCCCCTCTGCCATGCCATACCTTACTGCTACCGGCACGCGGCCCTCTGCCATTCCATACCAACAGGCCAGACCGCTACTGGCACACTGCACTCTGCCATGCCATACCGCCTCGTCATACTGCAACTGGCACTACCATCTACCATTCCATACCACCTCACAGTACTGCTATCGGCACACTCCTCCATGCCATTCCATACCAGCTCACCGTATACAGGCACACTGTCCTCTAGCGTGCCATACTGCCTCGCTGTAACACTACCAGGAAACTGCCTTCTTCTGTTCCATACTGCCTTGCTGTATCGCTACCAGCACTACCCTCTGCCATGCCATACCACCTCACCTTACCACTACTGGCACACACTCCTATGCCATTCCATTCTACCTCATCATACCTCTACTGGCACTCTGCCCTTTGCTATGCCATACCGCTTAGCCATATATCTAGGGGCAAACTGTCCTCTGCTGTGCTATATCACCTCGCCGTAGCACTACCAGCAAAATCCCCTCTGCCATTCCATTCTGATTCACCTTATTGCTACTGGCACACTGCCATCTGCCATGCCATACTGCCTCGCTGTACCTCTACTGCCACACTGCCCTCTGCCGTTCTATACCACCTCACCTTACCACTACTGGTACACTGCCCTCTGCTATGCCATACTGCCTCGCCATACCACTACTAGGTACTGTCCTCACCAGTGCCTTATCACCTCGCCCTACCAGCACATGCCCTCTGCCATGCCATACCCCTAGTGGCAAATGGCCCTCTTCCCTTCCATACTGCCTCGTGATACCCCTAGTGGCACACTCCCACCCCCTACGCTGGGCGCCCCTCCCGGCTGCTCTGGGAAGGGTCAGACACAAGGGCAGGAGGAGGGGGAACCCCGGGGTGTCCCTGTCTCTTGTTTTGTTTACCTGCCCGCGTCTCTCTGCATTTTCTCGCTCCCTGCGTTGCTGCGGGTTTCCCAAGGACACCGAGAGCCTTGCCCGCCTCGCTCCATCCCAACTCCGAGCCGCCGCAGCCTCCGTCCCTCGGGCTTTCCAGCAGCCCCGCTCTCAGCCCCCCAGGTGTGTCTCTCCCTCGGGACCCCGCTGCGGCTTTCCCGGTGGGCTCGTTCCCACGCTCCGGTCGCTGCTGCGGGGCCCCAAGGGCACCGGTTCCGCGCTCAGCTCGGGAGCTGGGAGAGCGGCGCTCGCTCTGCCTCGCTCTCCCCTCGACCCCTTCGCCCGCCCCGCAGTCCTGCAGCAGCTGCCCCGGCGCGGGCCGCAGCAGGTACTTACAGCGGTCAGCCCCGGTGAGCGGGGTTAGCACCGGCAGGAAGCGGGAGCAGCAGAGGTAGCTGGTAGCTCCAGCATCGTCTGCCCGACCTGGAGCCCCCCGGAGCCTGGCGGGGGGACGGGGGGGGCTCTGCCTGGGCTTTAGCATCCGCCGCAGCTCCCCGCCCCGGGCCTATCCCGGAATCCCCGCCCTGCAGCCGGCTGCTCTCGGGCTCCAGGCCGCCTCAGCAGCCCGGGCGCAGCCGCCAGTGTCCCCCCTGCCATTCCTGGGCAGCGTTTGCCTGAGAGCAGCGGGTACCTGAGCGTCCCGCCTCTGCACATCGGTCCTCTCTCTTCACCTGTCTCCTAGCAACCCAGCATCCCTGTCACTGGCTACGGCCGGGAGCATCCTTTTCGGGAAGGAACGAACCAAGCAGGCTCCGGGCTGCTTCTGTCCCTCTGAGCAGCCTTCTGCTGTCTGTCCCAGGCACCTGCCTGTTCTCGGACACCCAGAAAAATCACTGTAGCTCAGGGGGTGGGGAGTCAGGGAGCTCCTCCAGGACAAAGCCAGCAGCTGCTGGCAGGAGCACACAAGAGGGAGCCTGGTTTGGAGCCAGCATTTGCAGGCTGCACACATCTGTGGGGGGGCGGGGGGAGAGGAGGCAGGTACACCTTGTAATATCATGGAAACAATAGCGATCGCCTCCATTTCTACAGCCCCTGTCCTTCCACAGCAGCACTTCTCCATCTAGAGAGAAAGGAGACATTTTGAAAGGCCAATGCTGCAAATACTTAGTAAGAGGGTGGCAGTACCTGCAGTAGGATGGCGGTTGAGTTTATCTGCACTAGCGGGACAGCAAATGACAAACGTATGACAGCAAATAGCACTGGATTGTGTCTGTGCGTGTATGTGTGCATGCCCACATGTGTGCATGTTCATGAGGGTGGGGGGTGCAGCATTATGACAGCAATAACTTGCTCTTTTGATGGCAAAGACTGTACAAAATACTGCCTGATGTCTAGCCTAATAAAAACAGCTGCTTAGCTGTGAGAATCCTGGTTCCCTCTCAGCCAGACTTTAAGCCAAAGCCCAGTACAGAGATGACGCTTGCTTCCCCTAGACAAGGAACTCCAGCCACAGACTCACCCAGCTGAACCCTCAGCGGCATCTGATACTGTTGGTCACCAAATGCTCTTGTCCCATCTGCCAAGGCTGAAGTTGGGATTGGGAACATCCTGAAGCAGTTCTGGGTCCTTCCTTTCAGACCGAAACCAGAAGGTTGTCCTGAGAACAGCTCCTGTCCCCAGAGTCCCACAGGGCCCAGCCCTCCCCACTGTGCTATTTAACATGATATAAGAAGCCATCAAGACAGTTGGTGAGACAACCCGAGTGAATGCCAACAGCTCACAGTGGACACTAAGTTTCACATCGCCTGTACATCCAGTGTCTGGGTGAACAGCAGCTGTCTAGGACTGAGCCTGGCCAAGAGGGGGCAAAAGAGGGAAGCACTTGGAAGAGCTGGAGTCCTGCTGTCTGGAGGGCTCACAACCGTGTGGATGCACCTCAGGACAGACTATCAGAACCAGGGCGTACACCCCGATCTGGTTCCATAATTAGATTTCACCAAGACAGTAACAAATGTGAACTCGTAAAGTATTGCAGTAATATTATAATGGAGTCACAGGCAGTCCCCTTAGACACTCTAGTCTATATTGCTACCCAGGACTATATGATAAATGGTCACTTACACCAAAAATCACAAATATTCAGGTTACCCCCAGTCCCAACAGACCAGTCACTGACCCAGCTCAATTTGTATCCTAGATCTCCCATCAAAGACAATGCTGATCACTAGTTCTCTAGTAAACTAACTAAAGGTTTATTGGCTAGGAAGAATAAATGGGAATTATTGAGAGGTTACAAATAGGTAAAATATATGTTCAGGTGAGTCACAGTCTCTAATTCCCAAATGGTAGCAGAGATGTAGTTATCTGCCAGTTACCCAAAAGTCTCTTAGGGCTTCCCTAAATAATTCTAGGGATGTTTGAAATGTGCAAGAATTAGTACTTTTCCATTAAAGTTCTTCATTTGCATTACTCAAGGCTTTTTTCTCATTTAATGGGTTATTTAATTACAGGGATATATGCAATATAAATATTGCTATTACATTATAACAGGATACAGATAAGGGAAAACAATGCATGCAGCATCCATTAATTTTCATGAAGTTTAAACACCAAATACATTCAACAAACTCTTTGAGCTATACTAATACAGAAGGGAATTGGCATGGCTTCTAGCCATGCATTTGTAAGTGTTCAGTGAGACCTGGGGCTTTGGCACCTGGTTCATTTGCATCACACCTGGCCTCCTTTCAAACATTCCCCACTATCAAAGGCATCTGCCTGTTCATTGTTGTGTCATTTTGCCCCCTTGGAGTCCTTTGGGACTTAATACTATTAGTACCTAAATATGACAATGACAAAAGCAGTGGATGTGCTATTCCTTGACTTTAGCAAAGCTTTTGATACAGTCTCCCACAGTATTCTTGCCAGCAAGTTAAAGAAGTATGGACTGGATGAATGGACCATAAGGTGGATAGAAAGCTGGCTTGATCATCAGGCTCAATGGGTAGTGATCAATGGCTCCATGTCTAGTTGGCAGCCGGTATCAAGTGGGGTGCCCCAAGGGTCAGTCCTGGGGCCGGTTTTATTCAATATCTTTATCAATGATCGGAAAGATGGTGTGGACTGCAACCTCAGCAAGTTTGCAGATGACGCTAAACTGGGAGGAGTGGTAGATACTCTGGAGGGTAGATATTGGATACAGAGGGACCTAGACAAATTAGAGGATTGTGCCAAAAGAAATTTGATGCAGTTCAACAAGAATAAGTGCAGAGTCCTACACTTAGGACATGTACTGCTACAGACTAGGGACTGAAAGGCTAGGCAGCAGTTCTGCAGAAGAGAATCTAGGGGTTATAGTGGATGAGAAGCTGGATACGAGCCAACAGTGTGCCCTTGTTGCCAAGAAGGCCAACAGCATTTTGAGCTGTATAAGTAGGGGCATTGCCAGCAGATCGAGGGACATGATCGTTTCCCTCTATTCAACATTGGTAAGGCCTCATCTGGAGTACTGTGTCCATTTTGGGGGCCCACACTACAAGAAAGATGTGGAAATATTGGAAAGAGTCCAGCAGAGGGCAACAAAAATGATTAGGGGCTTGGAGCACATGACTTATGAGGAGAGGCTGAGGGAACTGGGATTGTTTAGTCTACAGAAGAGAAGCATGAGGGGAGATTTGATAGCTGCTTCCAACTACCTGAAAGGGAGTTCCAAAAAAGGATGGATCTAGACTGTTCTCAGTGGCACCAGATGACAGAACAAGGAGTAATGGTCTCAAGTTGCAGAGGGGAAGGTTTAGGTTGGATATTAGGAAAATCTTTTTCACTAGGAGGGTGGTGAAGCACTAGAATGGGTTACCTAGGGAGGTGGTAGAATCCCCTTCCTTAGAGGTTTTTAAGGTCAGGCTTGACAAAGCCCTGGCTGGGATGATTTAGTTGGGGTTAATCCTGCTTTAAGCCGGGGTTTGGACTAGATGACCTCCAGAGGTCCCTTCCAACCCTGATATTCTATGATTCTATGAAGAGTGCTCATTCCCATCTGCAATGGACTAGATGATTGTGCCTCATCCTATCTGATACAGACCTGGCCACAATAACCCATGAATTCATGATCTCCAGACTCGATTACTGCAGCTTATTCTACCTAGGAATGAAGCCTCACAGCCTGAAATGACTCCAACTGGTACCGAACACAGCAGCACAGGCTGCCAGGGGTACATCTCCCCAGTGCTCCACTCTCTGCACTGACTCTCTGCACTGACTCCAGATCAGGATTTCTGCTGTGATGATCAAAGCCCTCCAGGCACATGCACTTGCTACCTGAGAAACCTCCCCACCCTCACAGCTGCAACCTCCCACAACAGCTGCCAAACAATGCAAGTGTCAGCCAGCAGATCTGTGAGTACTGGGGAGCTTGAGAGAGACTTGTGAGTGCCAGGGACAGAACCTTCACAAGAGTTGAACCTGAAATTCACTCCCATAAGTGAGAAGAATGACCATAGGCCACACAGCACTCAAAATGAATGCAAAACTTATTTCTTCTACTTAGCATCTCATGACTAAGTTGTTCACATGCAGCAAACACGCCCGCCCACTCCCAACAGCCAGCATGAGCACTCCCTAATTAAGCACTTTCTCATACAGACCTGGAAGACAGAGGAAACTGTGTCATCATGTCTGTTTTTTAAATACTTGGGAAGCACTCAGATACTATGGTGACAGGGTCCCTAGAAGCACTCAGACACCAAACACACACACTGTCTCTGTGTGTATGTATGAGCTCTGCAAAACTAGCATGAGAATTTCCAGCCCCACTCAGGGTGGGGAGAATTTTCCAAGACTGGTGTATAATTGGTTTGTGACAGTACCAGGTGTTGTATATGACATGGGAACAGTCAGCGTTTTCTGGTTTTAGTAGAACCTCTCTCTGTGTGCGCATGTGTGGCATGCAATGCATGAGTAGGAAGCACCCCTATCTGCACCCAGGCTGATGGTGTGGTTTGAGCGGATGTCAAAGCTGGGTCTGCTGAGTGTGAAAATAACACAATGACAACACCACTGGGGTCACACAATTATGACTTTCTAAAACCTATGCCTTTTTTGGGTCTCTTACCAGGCAGGATTGGGAGTGATGGCTGCATAGGCAGTTCTGTCAGATAGGCAACAGGCCTCAGCCAGCACTCACATCATATCCCATTATATCCCAAGCCTGTCACAGCAGCCATTAAATGATCTCTGTTTATACAGTGGGTATGTGGTGAATCCAAGGTAATGTGTGCCCACAGCCAAGAGATACTCACAGGAACTGCAGGAGCTAGGCCAGGCAGGAAGTGGGGGTCTCTGGGGGAGGGGAGGTCTGGCAGGAGAAAGCTGCAGCAAAAAGGAGCAGGATGGGGTCACAGCTGGGACTGGAGCAGCTGAGAACACAAAGGAAGTAGGAGCAGATGGCAAAAGTGAGGCTGATTCCCTGAGACAATGTTAGCTGTGCAGGAAGGATAATACATTAGGAAGGAGCAGGTGTGTGGGATGAACACGGGGATCAAGGACACAAGATGGGGGTGAGGTGGGTGGAGCTGTTATGCTGGAAGGTGCTGGTGGCGGTCATCACAGAATTCTAGGGCTGGTCCTCACTAGGGCGGGGAATCGACTGTAGATACGCAATTTCAGCTATGTTAATAACGTAGCTGAAATCGGCGTATCTACAGCCGACTTACCTGCCGTCCTCACAGCGGCAGCAGTCGGCGGCGCGCTTCCCCATCGACTCCAGCTTGCGCCTTTTGGTGAGCTGGAGTTACGGAGTCAACGGGGGTGCCGCTGGTGATCTATTTATCGCGTCTTGACGAGACACGATAAATCGATCGCCATAAGATCGATCTCTCCCTGCGCTAGTGAAGACAAACCCCTAGAAATGTAGGATTGGCAGGAACCTCAAGCAGTCATCAAGTCCAGACCCTTGCGCTGAGACAGAACCAAGGAAACCCAAACCATCCCTGATTGGTGTTTGTCTGACCTGTTTGTAAAAACCTCCAGTGACAGGGATTCCACAACCTCCCTTGGAGCTAGGGCGACCAGACAGCAAATATGAAAAATCAGGACAGGGAATGAGGGATAATAGGAGCCTAGATAAGAAAAAGACCCCAAAATCAGGACTGTCCCTATAAAATCAGGGCATCTGGTCACCCTACTTTGAGCCATGGGCCATCTCAAGGAAGAATTTGGTCCAGAGCTTAGCTCTCCTGAGAGTTAGAAAGTTTTTCCTGATAACTAACCTAGTGTGTTCAGGGAAACAGGACTTTGTGGACATCCTTCATAAATGAAATAGGATGGCATTAATATATCTGTGACATTGGCTTCCAACAAAACAACCCTGCATGCCCCTTTATAGCTACAGCCTAGACTAGCCCTCACTTATACAATATTGGCTATAGAGGTTAAGGTAAGATTTGAACATTTATATTATAAGCTTCTGTAGTTCTGGAAGTCACCAGACAGGACAGACATTTGAAGGCCAACATTTCACACAAAAGGTGATATATCCTGCCTAAACCACTGTAGAACATCTGAAGACAACAGGCTTTGGGCTTCAGTGCCGACACTGCCTATGGCCACGGGAGGACCTCTCTCATCAACCAGAAAGTAGGAGCTATGTTGACAGGAGGAGTCTGTCAAAAATCCACCACCCTGAGCAGCATAGTCAAGCTGACCTAAGCCCCACTGTAGGTAGTGCTAAATAGATGGAAGAATTCTTCTGTTGATCTAAATACTGCCTCTAGGGGAGATGGCATTACCTATACTGCCTCAGGGTTGCTTCTTAGTCAAGTGTAGACAAGACCAACAGACACTGGTTGAATAAAAGAGGTTACCTCACTCACCCCATCTCTAATACTGTATTCCTTTTACATAGCATTATCAACTTGTACAACTCACTTGTGCAGGATATAAGAAATACTGAAAGGAAAATAGTTTGGTAAGATTCTGAAAATTATACGACAGTATGAAAAACACAACTAACTATAAGGGCTGTCAGTTCTGCTTCTTCAGAGTACAGGCTGATCACTAGCTGTTCTAACAAAGACTGCAGCACACTCCTTAGATGAAATTCCGCTCATCTTTCTTTCAGATCTCAGCATATGCTCTGTACTTTCATCAACAAGCACTAAAACAATGCCTCCTTTATACTTCTAGTTTATGGTGACTGATTACCCCATTATGCTGCACACTTGCCATAGCTTTATCACATCACTCCCTGATAGTTTTAAACACACCTATGAAACCCACATTATTTTATATCTGGGATTATGGAAGTACTTTCCCCTCTATGGCTTAATTGGCAGCTGTGAGATAGACTAGTCCATCTACACTATAGCAAACCTGTGTTGCTAATTATTCTAGATTATTCTGGATTCTACAAAAGTGGGATTTGTAATAACTTGTTCCAGTTCCAAACAACTGCCACTAGGAGGAGGATGCTGACTGGGGAGGTGCTCTACAACTGTAGGGCTACTTCACAGGAAGGTGGAAACTGTAAGCTGTGAAGCTCCTAGCCTTGGAGACAGGCTGTTCACAGAGATGAAGCTTCCCCCTGAAGTCCTGACTGACTTCGTAGGGAGCAGTTCCAGACCATTGCCCCGGGCACTCCGTGATGTCCCTTCAATGGGAGAGGTGTGTCTAAGTGTGACGTGCTTGGCTGGTCCCTACATGGCAGGCAGGTGTTTGACACACAAAGCTTTCTGGGCACCAGCCTTTAATTTAGATGGGAGCCCCTAAAAGTAAAGCAGAATCTGGGGTGCAGGGTGAAAAAACACCAGCAACCCCTCAGCAGGACGGTTCTGCCTGGCTGCTGCACACTCCTACTCAGGGTGAGTTTCCTTCCCCTGTACCTGGTACCCCACCATGCTGCTCTGCTGCCAGCACCCAGAGGAGCAAATGCTCTGGAGCAGGGGCAGGCCAGAGAAGGCTGCTGTGAGCTGCTGGGGGCAGCTCTTTGTTCTGTGTGTGTGCACTGTGTATTTGCACTGTGTATTTGCACTGTACTCACACACTGGGGCACTGTGTATTTGCACTGTGCTCACACACTGGGGCTGC
>ML677410.1:1786159-1818785 GCA_007922305.1 Dermatemys mawii
ATAGGGGACTGAGGGGTAGGGAGCATTGCTCTGTGGGGCCACAACAGGCTCCCTCTGAGTTTCACTTACAAAAAGAATCATCTCTGGAAGACTGAATACTTTCGCATAACCCCCTTTCAGGCAAGCTGCTACACTCCATGGTTAAAAGGTTGGAGGAGGCACACTCCTTCCCTCCGCAGCTTTTCTCACTGGCCATAGGCAGGTTATCACATATGAACTTAGGAACGCTTCCTTCTTGGGTTTCAGTTATGTCCAGAACCACCTGTGGGACAACTGAAATATCCTCAACCATCATAGGCTGAGAGGTACTTTCCATCTGCTCCGCAAAGGTGTAGGTACATTCTCCTTCATTAGGCACACTGATATTTACAACAGATAAACAATTGGAAACAGTTTTTCCTTCAACAGATAAACTGTTGCCTTACAGAAACAGTGAATTTGGAGTTTAAGGTTGGCAACTTAGGTCTCAGCTTGCAGCAGCTCCAAGCCGCTGCAAGCTGAGACCTAAGTTGCCAGCCTTAAACTCCAAATCAAAGCTTGCCACTCCAAGCATAAGCACCACACTGGATTCATAGTTAGATACACCACACTCTGACACCCCTACTCCCCCCCACACACAGAACTACCTTCCCCTGCCCTTTCTCTTCCCTGCCCCACACACAGGACTACCATGAAAGCTTAATCATGGAGCTGCTTGCCACTCCAAGCAGCTCCAAGATTATTTTTTTGCACTGCTTGGAGTGGCAAAAAGGCTGGAGCCAGCCCTGCCCCGACTGGAGCGCGGAATCGGGGTAAACCCCAGACCCTGCTCCCCAGCAGGAACTCAAGGGCTGGATTAAATCGTCTGATGGGCCAGATGTGTCCCGCAGGACTATAGTTTGCTCACCCTGGTCTAAAACTAAAAGTTTATTATAAAGAAAAAAGAAATAACAAGAAGAGAGATGTTAAATGGTAAAAGTCACATTCAAAGACTTCAGAGTCCATATATCAGATTCCTATTAGCATTTGTGAATTTGTTAACTTGAAAAGCCTTCTGGAATATATCCGCAGCTTTGATGGATCATTCCGTCCTTTGTTCAGAGCTTCAGTTTGCCCGGGTCTACAACGTGTGTGGGTGGGTGGGGGGGAAATGGACCTAAGATACGCAACTTCAGCTATGGGAATAGCATAGCTGAAGTCCAATGTATTTTGGTCGACTTACTGCAGCGTCTTCATGGTGCTGAGTCAACTGCTGCCACTCCTCTGTCAACTCCGCCTGCGCCTCTTGTGGCGGTGGAGTTCAAGTCAACTGGGGAGTGCGCTCAGGGATTGATTTATTGTGTCTAGACTAGACGCGATAAATTGACCCCCGAAAGATTGATTGTTACCTACTGATCTGGTGGGTAGTGTAGACCTGCCCTTTGTAGTGAAGTTCCTCCAGAGGTAAGAAGCAGGATTGAAGACCAAATGGAGAAGATGCTGAATTTTTACAGTCTTTTGCCATGTGGTTTGTGCTTCCTTTATTTCAAACACAAACTGCCCAGCCCATGGCTTGGAAACCTTTTCTGTCCATAGACATGCCTTGCTGAGTCCTCTGCCTTTTCTCAATGGGTCACTTCTAAAGCTGATGGTCGTTAATGGGGCTATCAAGCAGTCTCGGCAGTGCTGATGCCAAACTGTCTGAGTTGTCACCCAGAAGCATAGCACAAGTTTGAAATACAGACATACATACGTGTCTGTAAACCATAATACAAAGGTGATACAGACACGTCAATGATATTATCATATCTGGCAAATTTATAACTTTTGCAGATATCTTACATGGCATGTCTGGCATAACTCATTGCAATTTTACAATATTGGTATTCATAATAGTCTGAAGAGTCCCCCATATTCCATAAAGCATCACAGTGTTCTTGAGTGTGGGGCAGGGACTGGAGAGGGCAGGGGGAGCTGGCACTTGTATGGGGGGTGAGGATGGAGAGGGTAAGGGGAGCTGGCCCTCTGTGTGGGAGGGTGGGTTGGGAAAAGGCAGGGGGAGCTGGTCTAGTGGGGGTGGGAGAAGGCAGAGGGAGGTAGTCCTGTGTGTGGAGCAGGGAAGAGAGAAGGCAGGGGAAGGTAGTTCTGTGTGCGGGGAGAGTGGGGGTGTCAGAGAGTGGTGTGTCTAACTATGAATCCACCGTGTGTGATCTGTGAGCGCTGACTTGTCTTTTTTTCTTTCCAGGGGCAGGACATCCTATGAAGCCTCATCGCTTGGCACTGACCCACAGTCTGGTGCTTCACTATGGGCTCTATAAGAAGATGATAGTAAGCATCACATATCTGATGATACTGAGACTCCCATCTCAGGGGAGCACTGTCTGTGCCCTGTAAAGCCCTGCATATGCTGCAAATGTGACCATGTTAAAATATGGTTAGGAAATATGCTTGTCTGAAGCATGTTACATTATGGCTTATTCTTGCCTGTGTACACAGAAGTCATGTAACTGTATTAGGATAGAATATGGTTCTCTATCTACCAGCGATGCTTTAAAGCAAGTGGTTCTCAACCTTTCCAGACTACTGTACTCCTTTCAGGAGTGTGATTTGATTTGCGTATTCCAGTTTCACTTCACTTAAAACTACTTGCTTGTAAAATAAGACATAAAAATACAGAAGTGTCACAGCACACTATTACTGAGAAATTGCTTACTTTCTCATTTTTACCAAATAATTATAAAATATATCAATTGGAATATAACTATTTCAGTGTGATATTTGAGCCTCTTTTTTACTTATGTGCCTTGTAATTCTGGTAGGCAGTGATGTGACAACAAAATTTAGGTTTTTCTTTACATTGAGTGTATTTTTATTCCTTGTCTTGGGGGCAGTCATAGCCGAAAATGAGACTGCACAAATATATGTTGACCCAGAAGATAACAGAATATCCAAAGCGTGATTTCCAAGGTTAATGTACTCTTCCTGTACTAAACACCAGAACTAGGTTAGCGTGGAGTCATTAAACTTCATTTGTAGACTGGTCTGAGGAGAACTCAAGAAGATTTTCTTGCTGCCTGGCAGAGACATTACTGCTGCTAACGTGATAAAATGAATGGGTTTCTTACCCAGTTGAGCTGAGTTGGGGAATGAATTGAATGTTGGGGAAATAGTTTTGCTCTGTTCAGTTTCTCCTGTTCAGACCTCATGAAGCATTGGAAAACAGGTAAAGTCTTTGTATCGACATTTGGACTTTCCGAATTTAATTTTTCTGATATAAGCTTTCGCTTTATCATAGGGATTCAAATTGTTTGTGTCATGGCCTTTCAGGGACAAATTTAGATCATTCAGCTCAATATATCTGTGAGATAGGCATGTTGAGCTAACCAGAGAGTGTTGTCAGACACAGAAGCATTACACAAACTAAAAATTATTTCCTGTTGCTAATTTTTCCCCCTACTGTTACTCACACCTTCTTGTCAGCTGTTTGAAATGGGCTATCCTGATTATCACTACAAACGTTTTTTTTTCTCCTACTGATAATAGCCCACCTTAATTGATTAGCCTCTTTAGAGTTGGTATGGCAACCCTCATCCTTTCATGTTCTCTCTCTCTCTCTCTCTCTCTCTCTCTCTCTCTCTATAAATATATCTTCCTACTGTATTTTCCACTCCATGCATGTGATGAATTGGGTTTTAGCCCATGAAAGCTTATGCCCAAATAAATCCGTTAGTCTCTAAGGTGCCACAAGTACTCTGTTCTTTTTGCTAATATCCTCAGTGATTTCTTCAATTCTGTGACACAGTGTCATTTGATAAGGGTACATTTTGAGAGTATCACCTGCTTTTTTAATCGAGCATGTTTTCTGCAAGGACCACAGTGACAGGCAGAATAAGATCTTTGATTTTGCTACAAGAAAGGAGGCAGCATCTGAAACTTCGAGTGTGTTTGTAGAAATAGGCAGTTTTCCATTTTAAGCCAACAAGTCTGGAAGTCCAGAAAGCTTTCTCTGAATGGCAGTCCTAGCTCCAGCTATAATATGAATTTCATCTGCAAGGGCAGATGCGCCTCTGTCCCTTACTTATAGTACTATCATCTTATAATGGTGACCTAGACAAGCCTAGCTTCTTCAGATGCTCCTACGTGTTCCTGGGTTTTTGTGTGTTTCAGTTTGGATTTTTCTTTACACCTACAAGAGTCTTTTTTATTTTATTTTATTTTAAAATTTTAAATCCCGTCTGTTTTTTTTCTGCAGGAGGCTTATTTCTGCATTAGCGGGCTCATGGTTAAATCAGTCCCACAGACCCTGAGTTATTGGAGCTAATAGTCCTGATGTTCTTCTGGGACAACTCTTAAGTGAAAACGGATAGGGACCATCTTGAGCCAATGCCGCCTCCTTGTCTGATCCATCCCAAAAAGTCTCCTAGTGAGACACGCTTAAACCAGAATGTTCATATAGAAAATACCTTATCCAGGCCAACATACAGTTCTTGCAAATTGTTACAGGGCACCACATATTTATCACAATGTACCATCTGGCTTCTGAAATGTATACTCTGCAACATGAGTGGGTCATGCGGATTAAATATGTCCGCAGCCAAAGGTGGGGTACCACTTAAGGGTTGAGGGGAAACGCCAAAAATGCATGATTTCAGATGTGGATTACAAGATACCTCTTTGAAACTGTGAGGTAATAATTTTTATAAATAGCAGCCAGCCATGCCTAAAGGATACTTGTTGGTTTCCATTTGTATCTTTCACAGAGGAGCTACTAATTGGGCAGAATAGCTTATTTGATGGACCTTAACCATGAATTCCCCAACTTCCAATGTTTGGGTTTTTTAAATATAAATTGTTTAACTTCCTGGCTCTCTAATCTTTTTAAAATGATAATGTTCTATCAGGTTTAAAGTTTGATACTTTCTGAACCTTGAGGCCAGTTTAACAAATTCTTTGTGTGGATATTTACCAGTAGTGCTCTGTAGTTGCATGTTTCCATAGGCTTACGTCATACTTAAGCTATTTTTTTTTCCTGAAGCTACTGAGTGTTTTAGTTTAAAATCTGTGAAATAGAGGATAGACACATTTGTGCATCTCCGTAATTGTGGAGGCTTGTTTTTGTGCATCAAATATACAAGTAGTTCGGTTTTGCAGATTGGTTTGGCTGTGCAGGAAAATTTACCAGAGTAACAATAACAGTATAATTATACTGATATAGCTATACTGGTATAACTCGCTGTGAGGACATTCTTATTCTGGAATAATCCTGTCTGCATGGGGAGTTATACCTGTATACTTATGTGAATACATTTCCACAGGTACACAAGCCCATGCTTTCTCCAATTTTTTTAAAAAGCAAAACTTTATTAATTTTGTTAAAAGTATACATTTTAATTAGAGACAGATAAAGAAAGGCAAAACTTAAGGTTCTGATTAATCTCAGAGAGGTTTAATTTCCTCAATATACATATGTAGTATTCTTGATTGTTAACTTAGTTAAAAGTGTACTTTAATATGAAAAAATGCAATGTTGGCAAATTCATATTGTTGTAAACACCATCTTTTGAATCAATCACTACTTTCCTGACCACTTATTATTTAAAATTTGCATGACACTTGGAGCACGCAGTTGAGCATTTTTAGACTGACACAGTGATTTGGGGATTTGTCTGTTTGGGAGTTAATTTGGTGGTGAGATTTGTGGTAGACAAGGTAAACCCAACTCTGAGCAGGAAATAACCGTTGTGTGTCCTTCTTTTGGAGGTTTTTAAACCATACCAGGCATCCCAGCATGATATGTGTCGCTTCCACTCGGAGGATTATATAGACTTCCTGCAGAGAGTGAGTCCCAACAACATGCAAGGATTCACCAAGAGCCTCAATGCCTTCAATGTGGGTGACGACTGGTGAGTATCTAGCACCTAGCAGGTGAATGGGAAGCACAAAGGTTACAGTAATCTCATGTGATTACTTGGTGTGATATGTGTGCATCATAATAGTTCCAGTAAATGTATTTTATATTTTTAACTAAAAAAGTCCTGCGGTCAAATGGAGCCATCATGATATTGCAAACACCTTACTGAGTAATTGTTATTGCTGTAAATCTTCCTCTGCCTCCTCTTTTTAATCTCTTTGAGTTTCAGTTGTTAGAGCTTACCATCTAGATTCAGACCTAAGTTAGGGACTGTAATTTTACTTGGTTTTGTGAGGCTATTAGCTCGTGAAAACTCAGGCAGAGATTTTCAAAGGTGGCTAATAATTTTGGTTGCCTCAGTTTTTTGGGTGCCAAACTTGAGACAGCTTAAAGGTTCTGACTTTCAGAAAGTGCAAATAAACTCTGAAAATCAGTGTCTCAAACTTTGCATACCAAATCGCTAGTCAATTCTGAAAATCTTGACCTCATGCAATAAATAATAGGATAACAGTATAGTCACTATATACTAGTACGGGGGGGGGATAGCTCAGTGGGTTGAGTATTGGCCTGCTAAACCCAGATTTGTGAGTTCAGTCCTTGAGGGGACCATTTAGGGATCTGTGGCAAAAAATCTGTCAGGGCACAGTACTTGGTCCTGCTAGTGTAGGCAGGGGACTGGACTCAATTACCTTTCAAGGTCTTTGCAGTTCTATGAGATAGGTATATCTCCATAATATATTATATTCCCACTAATCAGTGAGGATAGGATGAGAAGTGATGAGATTTAGCTGTGGGAGGCAGAGGCTTCTGTCCTTGCTTTTCCATAGTTTCCTTCTCTCCAAACTGAACAAACCCAGTGTTCTTAAATACATGGTCTACTGGGAGTTTCAGCTGTTTGTAGGACTATAAAGTGCTGTACATGCAGGTCGGGCTGCCACCTGCTTTAGGGTGAGCTGATCTGTCATTCTTGCTCTTCATTGGTGGCCATATAACACACTTCTCACACACCTCCCGGGCCTGCACTCCTGCGGCAGTAGTATTTGCTTTTTCCCTTAGCCAATCCTCTTGTTGGGTTAATTTGACTGTAGTTCTACTTTTGTGAAAACAGTGAGATTAAGTACAATCTCTGGGGCCTGTTAACAAGCAAAACACATGGAAGCAACAGATTTGAAGTCTATATTTTATTTCTGGTAGATTGTGTGTGCACACTGATATGTTATGACTTGCACTTGTTAATGTGTGCATGCTGTGAGTCACTGAGAGTATGTCTACACTACCTGCTGGGTGGGTAGCAATCAGTCTATTGGGGGTCGATTATTGCGTCTAAGTCTAGACACGATAAATCGATCCCCGAGCACTCTCCTGTTGACTCCTGTACTCCACTGCTGCGAGAGGCACAGGTGGAGTTGATGGGGGAGTGGCAGCAGTCGACTCACCACCGTGAAGATGCTGCGGTAGGTCGATGTAAGTACGTCGACTTCAGTTATGCTATTCTCGTAGCTGAAGCTGCATATCTTAGATCGATTTCTCTCTCTCTCCCCTACCCCAGTGAAGACCAGGGCTTAGGGTGTTTAAAAGAGTTCTGCTGGCTAAAGTGGGATTGCATGAGGGAGATGAGATATACTTTGCTACTCTGAGCAAGAGCATTGTGCGTCCCTGGATACAATTTATTGCTCACAGCAGTTCATGTACTAGGTAGGTGAATGGCTGGGGAGCATCTTCAAACTAACAGACTACAACTCCATGGGAAGATGGTATGTGACTAGATCTCTTGAACAGCCATGTTCCCTGTTGTTATTGTTCTGTTGTGAAGTCCTGTCCTCTCCCTTGCACAGGATTCTTTGTGTCTTCTCTCTCTCCAGGACCTGTCCCCATATACACATCAGCATGGTAGAGGGCAGGATATAGTCTGTGTGTTTCCCATTCTGCAGATCTGGAGTATATGATGAACAAGATTGTTCCAGACTAACTTGAAAGTTTCTTGTAATTATTATCAAATCCAGCAAGTTTTCCACAGCGTTTGCAAAAGATGGTGTAATGTGGTCTATTGGCATGTAGTCTGTAGTGAACAGGCTCAGACTGACCCCAAATTAACATTCCTCTAGCAGAGACTGCATTTTGGTATTATTTATTCAGTGGTCACTGAGAGTTTTGTTCTGATCTCAATGTGTATCTCAAGTTGGGAAGTTCTATTCTGTTTGAATTTTGTGTTCTCTTTTTGCAGTCCAGTGTTCCCAGGCCTTTTTGAATTTTGCTCTCGCTATACTGGGGCCTCGCTGCAGGGAGCAACGCAACTGAACAACAAGGTAACTCTTAGCTGGTATGCTTGTCCTCTTTGAACACTGACATGACAATTGGCTATTGTGAGGAATGGAGTCCCTGAAATAACTTATACCACATATGCATACTGTAAAAACACCAACCAACTGGCTGTTAATTTGTAGGGGAATCTCTTGGATTCCCCCTGTCCCCACACTGACTGATTGCAAACACTGATTAAGTACAGCTTAAGTAGCTTGACTGGATGACCTATAGTGGGACATCTGAAGGGACTGGATGGGTGGGGAGAAAGGGGAAAAAATAATTATTGTGAGCCACAATGTGGGGGCAGGGCTGATGTCCATACTGACATGCAGGGTTGAGCTTGGGGTTGTTGCTGTCTTGCTCTTATCTTTGAGCTAATCTGCTCTTCCTTCCTTAGATCTGTGATATTGCAATAAACTGGGCTGGAGGCCTGCATCATGCCAAGAAGTTTGAGGTAATGACACAAGTCTAAGTATTCCTGTCTCTCACTCAGAGTTGGGCTCACTGCTACTCTTCTTTTGACTCCATTTTATTTTCTTTGCACGGCAGGCTTCTGGGTTTTGTTACGTGAATGACATAGTTATCGGCATTCTGGAGCTGCTCAAGTAAGGACTCGGTGTGAGTGCAGCTGTGATACTGTTCTGGATTAGAAGTGATGCTCTGGGAGGGTAATGCTGTGAGAGCTGTCCTGTGTGATGTGGTTGTAGAATGGACACTGCCTTTCTCCACATCGTAAATAGGATCCCCTCTGCTGATAGAGGGTTTTTCCCTTCTTGTTCTCCTTAATTTCAGTTGTGCCTAAGACACAGCTGATCCTTGGATGCCTTGGACAGTCTCTATTTCAGGTGTCTTCTATAGCCTAACAGCTATTCAGGTGTGTCCCTGGCATGGTTCTGCTCTTATGTCTCCAGCCTCTGTCTCTACAGGTAGCTTTGCTTCTCTGCCAAGACCCTGCCATTGCAGAGTCCCAAACGCTCAGTTCTTGACTTACTATCCTGTTCTCATCCTCAGGAGTTGGAGTAGTTCTCAGTTAAGGCAGAAGACTGAGAATAAGGATATTTGGTGCTAGCTTTGTTGATTGTTTTTTCAGTTTACCATTTGTGAAATATTTTTCTATTTCACAGGGCCCTTGTGAGGCTTAATGTGTGGATAGTTCTTGTCATTGTTAAGCCCTTTGTGATAAATGCAAAGTGTTCCTCTTTGGAAGGAAAAATTTGAACTACACGTGAATTTTTCTGGATTCTAAATTTAAATATATTGGCTCAGGAAAGGGATCTGGGCATCACTGGAGACAGCGTAATGGGGACCTCTGCTTTGGTCAATAAAGTCTAATTGTGATCTCAAAAAAAATAAAAGTCTAAACTCATAAGGAATGGGATGGAGAATTATAGAAAGGCATTCTAATGTTTTTTGGATTAATCAAGGTTTGCCCCCTCTAAATGTTACTGTAGTACTAGTCACCTCATCTCAAACCGGGTTTGGCTCTGTTGCAGGTTATGTCCCCTCTCTCTTTAACATTAGTTAACATTTACCGTGGGGACATATAAGTTTTGATGCTTTAAATGACCTCTCCTTATCTGACCTCTGCCTGAGGGACCCAGTAAATTTATTGCCCAGTAAGTTTCATTTCTCCTGCATTCCCCTGAATGTCCTCTTGGCAAGAGGACACTTCTCAGGCCCACCTGCATCTTCTTTGTCTCCCCTGCATTCAGGCCTCTGTTCTCAGTAACTTTGGCTTCAGCCTTCACTCATCTTTCCTTTTTCCATATTCCCTGTCTCTGCAATGCTGCCTGTTGCCATCTATGCAATAGTGCCCCTGGGCACTATGTCCCTCTGTCCACTGTGGCTGGGATCCACATTCAGGCATCCATCTGAATGATTGCACTTCATTCCCCTGACCTCCCAAGTTTTGGCTCTCCAGACTCCAGCACTGGAGAGTGATGATGCCAGCGCTGTGGCACATACAGGGAAGAACAACTGCTTCCATCTTCAAATTACTTCACTCCCCCATTTATTTCAGGAGCATTTAAAAATTTCCCCAAATATTTAAAGATTAACTAGATTGAAAGTTCTTCAGGGCAAAGACTTTTGTATATAAAGTGCTTTCTAAACTTCCCTGACTATACAAGTCAGACAATTCATGGACTTACGATACACAGCCTGACTGCTGGTTCCTCCCACTTTGTGTGTTCAACAGTGGCCTCTTCCCTGACCCTTTGCATAATCTTGCTCCTGCCAGTGCAAGAACCTTCTCTGCAGCCTTTGCCATCTGAGCAAGCCCTCTGCATCTCTTTTTCATATGCTTTCCATCGTGTCTCTAGTCTACTCTTCAAACCTGTTGTTCCTTGTTCGTGCCTCTTAATTTCTGTCTCTCTCCAAACATAACAGACATGATATTTTAAGGTATTGTTTGTATGGAAGATGCTCTATGCAAACATTACCTTATGGTCTAATGACAGAGATATTTTCCAGAGACTTTTGCGGGGACCAGATGAGCTTGCTGAGCCAGAAGGCCTCTGACACATTATAGGCTTTTTTTATGGGGAGTGGATTTTAGGAAGCCACAGCAAAGTGGTTGCTGTAGTTTGGATGGCACCAGTGGACAGTAATGCGCCTTTGTCTCCTGTTTCTGGCAGGTATCACCCACGTGTCCTCTACATTGACATTGATATTCATCACGGAGATGGTGTTCAGGAGGCCTTTTACTTGACAGACCGTGTCATGACAGTATCTTTTCACAAATATGGGAACTACTTCTTCCCTGGTACAGGTACAGAAGCTCCACTGCCCCAGTGAAGTGCAGATTTCAGGCCCCAGTCACTGCTGTTACGTAGTAGTGTGAGGTTCTGGGGCTCTGTTTTCAGAGAGAGATGATTGAAGAAAGGAGTTCTGGAGAGTGAGGATAGGCTGGGTGAAGAATGTGGTCCCTTGGCAGAAGTCTTGATTTGCTGTAGTCTGTACTGCCCACACCTATGAAGTTTCAGAGCTGATCCTTGTGTGTTGTGACTCTGCCTCCTTTCCTCTGCCAGGTGACATGTATGAGGTTGGGGCGGAGAGTGGCCGCTATTACTGCCTCAATGTACCATTGCGGGATGGCATTGATGACCAAAGTAAGTGGAATGCTTTCCCTGCCCCCCGGATGTCCCTGTTTGCCCTCTTGAGCCATGATGACAATCTGCCTTTCTCTCTAAAGGTTATAAACACCTTTTCCAGCCAGTCATTAACCAGGTGGTGGACTACTACCAGCCCACATGCATAGTGCTGCAGGTAGGAAAGCGGGTCTGTGTGTATCTGTTGCAGAAGGTATGGATGGGGGTATGCACTCTCCAGTATGTGCATCTGTGGCTCCCTGGGGAGATATGAACAGATGGGTGATGGCTGGCTGAAATGCTGCTTGTGGCCTGTGGTAAGTGGGTATATCTGTGGACTGCTGACCATTTGTTAGGATGTGCATTTGGAGAGTAATGCTTCTTAGCCAGGACTCAGCTGTTCTCTTTCTCTTCCCTAGTGCGGTGCTGACTCCCTAGGTTGTGACCGTCTGGGTTGCTTTAACCTCAGTATAAGAGGACATGGGTAAGTTCAGCAGGGGTGTGGATGGAGCAGTTAAAGGACCATCATTGCAGTCTGTGAAAGAATTCGTTGGGTCCTTCAGTGCAAGACTTGAGCTCAACAAGCGCAATCTAGTTCCCTGTGGGATAGGGGGCTCTCCTCAGAAGAGCAAACAAGGGGTAAAAGTCTGCAGAAGCAGATTCCCCCGACTTGATTTGGGATCTCTCAACGTTTCTTCCAGCAATGCTCTGCCAGAATGCATGAACACAAAGCTCAGATTTCTCTCAAGCCACGAGAACAGGGTTAAGGTTTGAGTTTCACTGATGGAAGCCCTGAACTCAGTGTATCATATAGTTAGGTATGTTAGTGGGTTGAGCATGGTGCTACGTAGATGAGCTTAGATCAGCTGCTAACAGTCACAGGTTTCTCTTCTGCTTTGGGTTTTTAGGGAGTGTGTAGAGTATGTAAAGAGTTTCAACATCCCCCTTCTGGTGCTGGGAGGAGGTGGCTATACCGTTCGTAATGTCGCACGATGCTGGTGAGTCTTTCACATCCTTGCTGGACAATGTCCTGTTTGTTGCAGATGGCGTGAGGGTTATTAGCGCTTTTGCTCCTTGGGGCCTTTACTGAGCTGTAACTGGCATTGAGTTTCAGGCAGACTGCCAGTACTATGTAATGGGGGAAAAGTCAATCTTTTCTGGACTGAGTAGAATGTTCTGCATTTTTAGGACCTATGAAACGTCGCTGCTTGTGGATGAAGCAATTAGTGAGGAACTCCCTTATAGTGGTGAGTCAGTGTCATCTTGTTACAGATTACCATGTTGTGCCAATATTTAAATAAGGTAACTGGGAAGACCTGAGTAAGTATAGGCCTGTCAGTCTCTAGTCTAATGTGTACACACTAAATATTTCCACGTTTAAATATGAATAGATAATACTGTAGTAAATGAAACAATGAATTCACATGATTGTGGCTCTTTTGGGTGTAAAGTTGATTGCTAATTTGGCTCTTGAACCAGAGGCCTGAATATCACTGTTCTAATTATATATATATATATATTATTTCTCACGTCAGAATGACTGACCAAGTATTTGTTGTATCAGCTGAAATTGATTGATAACGTAGTAAAAACATCCTGACTTGTTAATAACTTAGATTGGTTAATAATTATATTACACAGCGTTTTAATATCGTGTGCTGCAAAAAGCCACAGGAGAAACATTAAAGAGCCCATTTGCAGCTTGTGAGCCTCAATCTGAGTATCATTGGATTAGAAAGATATAAAATCAACATAAGATGCATTAAATGGAATAAAAGCTGGCAAACTGACAGGTCTCAATTATAAATGGGAAATCATCACTGAATGAATGTTTCCAGTAGGGTCCCACAGGAATCTGTTCTTTGCGTTACGCTATTTACTATTTTTATCAATGACTTGGAAAAAAAACATAAAATCATCAGTGAGAAATTTTGGAGATCACACACACAAATTGCGGGAGTGGTAAATAATGAAAAGGGTGAGGTCACTGTTACAGAGCTCTCTGAATCGTGTGGAAAGCTGGGTGCAAGCAAGCACTGTGCATTTTAATATGACTAAATGTAAATGTATACATCTAGAAACAAAGAATGTAGGCCATACTTTCAGGATGTGGGACTCTGTCCTGGGAAGCAGTGACTCTGGAAAAGATTTCAGGGTGGTGGTGGTGGAAAATCAACTGAACACAAGCTCCCAGTGGCTGCTGTGGCCAAAAGGATTAATGTGATTCTTGGATGCCTAAAGAGGGGAATCTTGACTAGTTAGAGAGGTTATTGTATCTCTGTATTTGGCACTGGTGTAATGGCTGCTGGAATCCTGTAACCAGTTCTGGTGTTGACAGTTCAAGAAGGAGGTTGATACATTAGAGAGTGTTCAGAGAAGAGCCACAAGAATGACTAAAAGGATTAGAAAACCTGCTTCATAGTGATAGACTCAGAGAGCTCATCTATTTATCTTAACAAAGAGAAGGCTAAGGGATGACTTGATTACAGTCTATAAGTACCTGCAGGGTACCTTCAGATATTTCATAATGGGCTCTTCATTCTAGCAGTGAAAGGTATAACACGATCCAGTGGCTGGAAGTTGAAATGATACTAATTCAGGTTGGAAATAAGGTATAATTTTTTTAAGTGACAGTAATTAACCGTTAGAACAATTTGCCAGAGTTGTGGTTGATTCTCCATCACTGGCAATTTTTATATCAAGATGTAATGCTTTTCCAAAATATCTGCATTAGGAATTATTTTGGGAAAGTCTCTGGCCTGTGGTGTTATACAGCAGGTCAGACTAGTTGATCACAATGGGTCCTTCTAGCCTTGGAATAAATTAATCTGAGTTTCCCCACTCTCTTCATAAATTTAGCTAATGTGCCTCGATGTTCTAATGCTTCAGGGACTTTAGTTAGATTCCCCACTCTATGTTGATGGATGTTAACCAAAGTGGGGCTGAAGCAGTAATATCTTCTGATCCTAACACATGTGTTCTAGATCTTTCTTGCTTCCTACTGTACACGTGCCCCATCTGTGATGGACATCTCTGGGCAGACATATCCATATTACAGTATCATGTGTTCTAAGTTCCTTACACAATGTTCCTGATGCTTTCTCTTTTCTTTCTGGCAGCGTACCCCTCATGATGATGGAGTTGGCTCTTACTGTGCTCCTGATGTTATGGTGACAGCTAGCATGGTGAAGAGTAGGCTGTTCCCATCTCTGCAGAACAGTGTTTCAGAAAAACTAGTTTCAAACTCCCCTTGCCCCTGATCTTTAACTCTTTACTGGTTCCTTCACAGAATACTTTGAGTACTTTGCTCCAGACTTCACCCTCCACCCAGACGTCAGTACAAGAATTGAGAACCAGAACTCTAGACAGGTGAGTGGCTCTGGCCTTGTCCTGGACATGCTACTCTCCATCACCCAACATAGCCATGTGATATAGTCTGAAAAGAAAAGGTCTGTGCTTGATGCTAGATCCTGTGAAAACAGGTGGAGTTCAGCCAGCAGCTCACCCAGGAAAAACTTGTTAGGGCAGGGCAGCAAAAGGCTTTCCCATTCATCACCATGTTGGACAGCATGCTTTCTTCTTTGCAGCCACAAGTGCCGGCTTCTAATTTTTCCCACCCCCCCACTACATCCCTTCCTCCAAGCCTGCCTCTTCCCACCCTCGCCCAACCTCTTTCCTGCCTCTTTCCGCTCCTGTTCTTCCCTCCCAGCGCTTCCTGCACACCCAGCTGTTCCGTGGTGTGCAGGAGGCACTGGGAAGGAAGGGCAGAGTTGATTGGCGGGGGTCTGGCAGCAGGAGGGAGGGAAGGTTGGCTGCCAGTGGGTGCTCAGCACTAATTTTTCTCTGTGGGTGCTCCTGGAGTACCCATGGAGTTGGCACTTTGTTTGCAGCTTCACAGCATCTATGAGATGTAGGGAGCTCTCCAAAGATACTTCATATTTGAGAAACTTGAAGGTCCTCTTACAATTTCCTTTCCACTTCTGAAGCCCCTGCCCTGAGTCTTAAGCTTGGTCTTATGTCGGACTTACGTCTATATAAATAGGTTGCTCAGCAATGCAGTTAACCGACCTAACTCCCAGTGTAGACTAGCACTAATTGACAGGAGAAGTCTCCCATTGACATAGCTACTGCCTCTCAAGAAGGTGGATGAGCCCTATGGCAGTGGCTCTAAACCTTTCCAGACTACAGTACCCCTTTCAGGAGTCTGATTTGTATTGTGTATCCCAAGTTTACCTCACTTAAACTACTTGCTTAATACAGAACTCAAAATCAAACACAGAAGTGTCACAGTATATTCTTTACTGAAAAATCGTTTACTTTCTCATTTTACCATATAATTATAAACTAAATCGATTGGAATATAAATATTGTACTTGCATTTCAATTTCATTGTATGGAATTTCAGTTTGTACTGGCTTCAGTAGTGCATTTTATGTAGCCTGTTGTAAAACTAGGCAAATATCTAAATGAGTTGATGTGTACCCCTTGGAAGACCTCTGGAAACCCCTAGGAATATGCATACCCATGATTGAGAACCACTGACCCGCAGCAATGGGAGAAGCCCTCCTGTCAGCATAGGTAGTGTCTTTGCTGAAGTGCTGCAGCAGCACAGATGCATCCTTTTAAGTGTAGACAAGTCCTCAGTGCCTGTGTTGAGTATATTATGCTCTATGCCACTGGTTCTCAAACTTAATGGGTCCACGGCCCTTTTCCTGCTCCTGGTGGGCCGCTGTGACCCATGCGTGTCTGCCAAAAAGCTGCCGAAACCAGAAACTTTCACTTGGGCGGCTTTTCAGAGAACACTCTGAAGCGCACACCGTGTCCGCTGGAAAGCTGCCGAACCAGAAGCGTTCGGCTCAGTGGCAGTTTGGTGGCGGACGGAGCTCGCGACCTCCCAGGAATCGCGTTGCGACCCCCAGTTTGAGAACCCCTGCTCTATGCTACAGTTTAAAACCATTTTCACTGATGGCATTTGCGTGGCCTTAGGGTATGCATGGTACAAGCAGGTGGTAATGCCAGCAATTGTGGTACTGTCTCTTCAGTCTAGCTAAGCTGATCTGGTCCTTCTGTTCCTAACCAGTACTTGGATCAGATCAGACAGACAATATTTGAGAATCTGAAAATGCTGAACCATGCCCCCAGCGTCCAGATCCATGATGTTCCTTCTGATCTGCTCAGTTATGACCGTGCAGACGAGCCTGATCCAGAAGAGAGAGGCTCTGAGGAGAACTACAATAGGTACTGTGCCTCCAGTTCTTGTTCTGATGAGATGGGAAGGGGGTTCCTCTCTCCTGTTCACCCCATTCCAGTGAGGGGACATATGGTGGGGACTGTCCACATCCCAGAGTAGATATTGCATCCCTTTTGATTCTCTGGTTTCTATCCAGAGAAACTTCTCTACTAGCATGCGGTTATATGCCTCAGAGGACATATCCCATGTCTGCTAGGCCAGGAGATGTCTCTCCTCTCCCCCTTTCTACCACCATGTTCTCATCCCTGTGTCTAGAGAATGCTCTTCTGAAAATGCTGGAAAAGGCTGCCTATCCTTATGTTTTTGTCTGTCTTTCAGGCCTGAGGCTTCTAATGAGTTCTATGATGGTGACCATGATAATGATAAAGAAAGTGATGTCGAGATCTGAGGGCTGAGTTATTGGACTCTGAACTGTGGGGCAGTCCCTATTAAGACATTGGTGCTTGGTGGAGATGACTGGGATACACATGAGCCAGTAAAAGGTCTTTTCTTGGACCTCCCCTTTATATTTGACACATGTGGCAGCAGGAGCAGCACTGCCGGAGCAGGCTGGCTACCTATGGGGGAATAGAGCAATGAAACCTGTTTCTTACCCTCACCAATCCCTCAGGGCTCTGACTCTCACCACTGGGGCAAATGGAAATTCATGTGACACTTGGATCCACACCATGGTCTCTGTGCTTCTGCTATACAACCATTTTCAGAGCCTAGTCTGCAGTGGCTTCACCAGCTCCTCTCAGTACAGCTCAGGCTCCAGCCAGAGAGATGTGAGTCAGTGGTGCAGTGCCTAGAATCTCCCTGTCCCCTTCATCGTCACCACTTGATGTGTCCTTATCCCTCTGCTCAGGCAAAAGATCTGAAGTCTACTGAAACCTGCAGTGAGGTTCACTTTCTGCTAGCTTTTCCAGCCATCCTGAATTCCTGTGTTTGGAGAAACCCAGGAAAGAGGCAAGATCTGTTCTGGGGTTGAAACTGGGAGAAGGGGTGAGACTGGGCAGTTCTGGGTTCAACCTGGTGGAGCAGGGAGGGGAGAATGTATTCAGAGTGTAGCTTTTGTCTTTCTCTGGAGTAGCTTCATTCTGTGTCTGCTAACAAGAGCCACAGTTGTTTGCTATATTTGTTTTTTCCCAAACTCCCTATCTAGATCTTTCCCTGAGGCTCAAATTACTTTGGCATACCTGGTGTGATGCATTCCCACTTCCGTTGTAACCTTCAGACACCTTCCCCTCCCCTAACCTAGGCCCTTTTACACATTGATAGAGAATTTGGGGTGAATCTCATACCCTAAGTGGAAGGCCTTTCCTCTCTCTGACAACCCAGAAGAATTCATTCTGCTCTGTGGTGAGAGAAGTGGCTCCTGAAGCTGAAAAGATGAGCTTTTCTACCCCTACCATAATGTTGAGACCTTTCTCCTAAGGGCCCTCCTCAATCCCGAATGCTCTGTCTGAGCCTGGGGGCTTGTGCTGTCTGTGATTTGAGAATTTTGTCTTAGCTGGGGAAATGGAACGGGCATCAGCCTCCTGCTCTCTGTTCTTTTCTGTTTGTTTTACCAATGTTTTTAAACAATAAACCAAGATGGTATTTTTCTTACATGATTTGTTGTTTTGTCTGTTGAAAAGCTTATGCATGGTTTGCTTCTGTCGATGCCTCTGAGTGAAAGCACCACGGGCTTCTAGCTACTACCCTCTGTGCAGATGAACTGACTGCCTTGCACGGAGCAACAAGCCTTTGCTTTTAAGGGCATGTTTGGAGAAGGCATTTATAAGCAATGGTCCTTTCTAGCCACAAACCTCCTTGAGTCTCTCTCCTCGCTATATGTCCCACCCTTATTTCCCTAACCCTAGCACCCAGGGCTGAGTTACCCATTACTGGGTCTCTAACTGTCCCCCATGACTGCCCCCCATGGTGATTGGGCCCCTTTCAATTGTTTTGACTCATATTTGTTAGCTAAAATGTGTTATCAGCTTTCATTCACCAGCTAAGCTCTCACTAGCCAGAGCCATTAGTTGTTTCTCCTGATGTCAGTGGAACAGTCTGCTAATAAAACTTCTTGGATCATGTTTTCCTTTCCGCCCTTTGCCACTGCAGACACAGGAATGTGGAGCAGAGGCACAGAGCCTGGGATGTGAGGGCCTGAGACAACTGGCAACTTGATCTGATCTGTTAAAGGAGTGAACATGCTAAAAGGAACGTATGTGTCATTAATGCAACTCATAGCCTAAAGATGCAGAATAATGGGGAGGGATGTAAAGGTTGATGCTTACCACTGAGTTACAGCTGTGCACAGTGGGCATTAATATAAAATGTGTCCGGGAGCAGCATTCCCAGAGAAATTTCTGCCTCTGACACTTGAGTTTTATTTATTTTTAACCTTTCCACTTCCAACTGCCTTACCTGATCAGACCATTTGGTGACTAACGTAGCATTTTTCAGCTAAGAAACCCAGTGCTTTACAAATGTAGGTACTATCCCCTTTTCATAGCTGGATTAATAGAGGAACCAAAAGGTGAAGTGTCTTACCTGAAGTCACACACTGAGTCAATATAAAAGCCTGAACAGAACTCAGTATTTTTGACTGATGATCCCATTCTGTTCTCCTAATCCACTTCAGAGGATCAAAAAGGTACACCATCTAATCTGGTGTTCTTATCTCTGGCCATATCAGACCACTTGTCAGGAGAGTTCAGTGTCCCACCTTTGGCACTGGTCAATACTTGCTGCTTCAGAGGACTGTAATATCTCCCTTTATAAGATACTGGTAGTTATTCTGTATTGTAGAAGACGGTGAAATTCATTCCTGACCCTTACAGCCAATCTGTCTATTCACTGCAATGGGACATGGTGATTACTCTTATAATTAACTTACCTTAGAAATCTACAGCCATTTCTTACAGTCAAAATGATTCCCCTCATTGATTATTTGCTCTTGTGCAGTGGTGAATTCTGCAGTTTGTATGCTGTTTCATTGAGTGCCTTATTGTCTTTTCACTTATGGAATAAAGCGAGGTGTGCAGTTGATTCATTTCTTCACTGTGTTTTCAGCCCCTTTCTTCATACTCCATACAGAAACTAACCTACTTTTCACTGACCACCACATGGTGCAGATCACAAGCACAGACTGGGCTACTTTAGGCATTATTGCGTCTCCAGAATGCAACCTATATCTCAACTGCTGGCTTTTGAACTGATGCAATGAATTTGGATGACAGTGCCTGGTTATACACTTCTAAAGTCTCTAATTTGAAAGGCAAGGTTATCTTCCCACTGAAGTGTGTTCTTGGGTTGATCTTGTCTGTCATATCAGAAACACTGCAGTAAACCCTATTTGCTAATGAGGCAAATGTTTGTATTGTGTCACCCCAAAAACTTTTGTCTTTCAGGGTTGTTATTTTTTTAACATTGCTGAAAGACAAAAGTTTTGCCACTGCAAGTGCCAGTGTACACATAACCTAGGATTTTTAGAGGTGCCTAAGGGATTTAGATGCCCCAATTTAAAGTGCATTTCTTAACATCTTGCCTATCCAACCTAGCATCTTGGGAAGATCAATCACTCCACCTAGATAGAAAAGACTGAGAACTGCATAGACTTGAGAGGTGGAATTCTATAACAGTCTTGGGTGCAGATACTGGGAAAAGGCTACAAAACCACCTGTTTGAAAAATGATACAAGGAGAAGCTAGAAGGACTTCACATATCCTAGAAGTAAGTAATGGCCACTAGGAATGGAACCTTCAGGGAAAGGTCATGGAGAGAGCATTAACTTAAACTCAAAAGCAGCTTCCAAAAACTTGATCAGGATTAAATGCACATCTCACAACATTCTAGATCTATCAGTTGTTGCACACAAATGTAATAGCCCTTTAAAGAATCAGTTTATCAAGTGATTAGAGAGAGAGTCAGGTAAACTACAATGGCTGTGAGATAAATTATGCTCCTGGACAGAGTTGTGTTGGGATGGTGCCAAATTGGTGTGGCCATATTGAATGAATGGTGAAAGCATAGCTTGACATGACTGAAATATGGCTGTAGAGGATTCAGGGAGCAGGTTTCCTTTAAGCAGAAGCAAATTTTATGAAGAACTGGCAAAGCCTGCATGTATGATCAATATTGAACCTATTGGTTGGCTAATATGGGCCCATGCAAAAGTAAATATCACATGTAAGTTCCAGAATGGAGCATAGATGGACCTGGTTATAGAGACCTTACAGCAAGGACATCATGCAGAGAGCCAGAGTGAAGGATTGATGAGTGAGTAAACTTGAGGTGATCTTCATTCAGTACCCCCCATGTCCCTTTTAAAACACTAATTAGGTAAAAATTAGTAACATACCCCCTGGGCATGCTTTTAAGACAAGTGCCTCCTTTGAGGAAAAAGAGTATAAGAATTTAGCAAAGTAAATTACTGTGGTTGGGATTCCTTAATTGACTCTTGAAGAATCAACATTGCCAGACAGAGTACCAAAAACTGGTCTGTGGGCTCCAGACTGGTCTCAAGGCAACCAAGGTCTTGCCTCAAGGGAATCCGAGACAGACTAGAGAGCTGAGAAGAAGAGACCAGGAGAGAAGAAGTTGTCTATAAAATTGGTAACCCCCTTCTTTGTTTGCCAAGCAGGAACTGCATGAGGCTGGTGCAGGGCCTGTTTGTGTATGTTTGCAAAAGAGAGACTTGTTAAGAGGAATGTGTAGCTCTTAATGTTTGACATAGGAGTTATGTGCTTAATATAACCCTTTACCACTTGAGTAATTCCTTCTCAATAAACTGCTGTGTATTGCAGATAATTACTGTGGACCTTTTTCACTGGTATGACAGTGATCTGCTCCACTGGGGGCCAGTACAGAGCCATTTCAGGGGTAGTAGCGCCCCCTGTTGTCAACGAGTTGTAGCAAAAAAAAAAATCAT
Organism: Dermatemys mawii; assembly: GCA_007922305.1. Lineage (NCBI taxonomy): Eukaryota > Metazoa > Chordata > Testudines > Dermatemydidae > Dermatemys > Dermatemys mawii. Next base: position 1,807,573 of record ML677410.1, read on the forward strand.
GGAAGTACTTTATATAATGAGGATCATCTCAAACACTTTTTTTAAATATATATTAAACTCTAATCATATATTCATAGTCAATGTTGAAGTAACAGTCCAGTGATCTCTGGCTCCCTTTTACGTGGGGAACTATTTAAAAATCAGGCGCTCCTAGGAAGATGTACACTTCAGAATTAACTTAATAGTAGAGACTTTTCTTTTTGTTCCGCAGACTTGTTTATATTGGGGCCTACCAAGCCAAAGTGGGCATATGTTAATTCACAAGGACACTGCTTCCTTAGAACCCTATTAAAAACAAAATGTCTGGTATTACAACACTGGAAGTGCCTTCCGCGTCCCAAGATAGGCAGGCAGAAAAACGATCCCTGTAGACTAAATTACATAGCAGGTCTTAAAACAGTAGCATATAAAAGAAGGGAAGAGTTCCACAAATGTGATGACATTTAGTCTTTATTTTTAGGGTTGTCCGACGAGTCTTTCTGGGAAGATGATGTGTATGGGCATGTCTCTGGATGGGTCTGATGAAATACTTATAGACTGAGGTTAGTGTTGTACAATGACAATTTCCTGGCTCTGCATTGCATTTCTTCTCACTGGTACGCTATGTTCTGAGTGCCATCTTTCCCTCACTTTCCCTCATTTCTATTTTCTCTCTGCTCTAGCGCTTTTTCTCTGCGATTTCTTACATCATAAAGCAGTGAATAAATGTAAAATACGAGAGTATGAGATTATGAATATGGCTCTATTGAGCTTACTTTTTGTATTCTTATATCATTGTTTTCCTTCATACAATACCAAATAATCAGAATAGGTTAGATCACATGATTAACATTATAAAGGAGTGGACAAATTCTAGGAATGTTTCCACTTCAAAGCATAAGAATGTCTGGTAGAAGGTTTCCTGGATTGCAGTAGAACCTGCTCAGCCTCTTCGTAGAAAAGAAAAGGCTCAGTGGCTAGCAGCTCTTTCCTGCTGATTTTTTCTCAGCATCCTAAGTAGAAAGAAGGACAGATGGAAATGCACAGAGCCTATTGGCAACTTCTGGACTGTGCATCCAGCTCTGCACCTTCATTCCCGTACCTAGAATGTTGTTTGGCAAAGAAGTACCAAGTTTCTACTAATTTGTAAGATACTAAAAGCTATATGTGCAGACATCACTGAACGCTGCCCTTGAAAGGAAGGTGCTATGTACTGTGGTACCCTAGTAATCCATTAAAAGTTTAAACTCTGTATGGGCACTTTATTTGGTTTCACTGTTGTTAAAATGCCAGTAGTAAGAACAGTGACTGTATGAGCGAGAGAGATGAATATGATACCTGGTAGTTTTTCTTCTCTGAGTAATTGGAGACTTGCAAGTATGATTTATACCTTCACTTCAGTGAGCAATTGTTTCTCTGTTTTATAAATGGGTTAACTGGGGAAGTTAGTTAATATATACTTACACAGTGTTGTTTTATAAGGTTGAAGATAAGGTCTTCAGTCTTGGAATCATTCTCAGGGTGGTTTCCTGGGAAAAAAATGGGGTCGGGGAGCTGAACCCTTTAATAATTGTAGTGACAAGAAATGCATTTCAGCAACCTTAATGCTGTTTAAATTAAATTCCTTGAGAACTTCCTAGATGTTTTTAAAAAATAACACTACCCACCCAACCACTTTTGATATTTTGAGTGGGGGAATCCCTGCCCCCATACTGGAAAATTTTCAGCAGTGGGACTCTTTGTCCCCCTAGCAATTATGTGGGTTCCTCAGTACAGAAATCTGGGCAGCTTGCCCAGGGCCTGGCTTTGAAAGATGAGGTTAGAGCTCAATCAAGTTAGTCTGTGCCCTGGGCAGTTAGCCCCTTCCCCTAAGGATATAGGTGGCAGACCTGGCTCTGTGGTGAGTAGCCCCCTAAAAATAAAAGATGAGAAGCAGATTTGCTGGCCAGCAATGAAGGAGATAATCCAGCAGGGAATAATGTCTTTGGTTTCATTTCTGGTTGGGCTTCCTGGTTTTGGAGATCACAGCCAATGGATATTTTGATTCACTTACTGTGGGCTAGTCACTGATTCATTATTAGGTTGGTTTGGGGTTTTCCCTAAAAAAACCCTTCAAATCAGAAAATTGCATGGGAACTTTCCTGAGGATGGGGAGCAGGCACCTTTGGGTCCCTGCTGGGTTTGGTAGATCTTACACAGGCTCTGCTTCACCAGTCTAGTCCAATCTAACCGAAGGCAGCAATGGGGTATTGCAGAGCTCTGTGCCCTTCTGCTCCTGCAGCCAGCTATGCCCAGCAGCAGGTGTGGCGGGACAGTGTGTTCAGCAGATAGGGGCAGAGGAGCGCTGCTGATCGCTCCCTTCCTAGGGGACAGATGGGCGGGGCAGGTTCCTCCACAGGGGCCGGTATCGGAGCAGAGAGCTGTGTCTTCCACCCTGACCGGCAGGTGGAGCTGTTTCGATTGTCGCGGGACGGGGGAAGGGAAGTGGCGTTTCTCAGAGCTTGCAGCCGCGGCCCCAGGAGGCCGGAAGCGGAAGTTCCGCCTTATGAATATTCTGCTGCTCATTGTGTATGCTAATGAGATGCTGCATGCGGAATGAGGCGGGCGGGGCCGGGCGCGGCTGCGGTGTGGGGCGGTTGGGCAGAGCGGGCTCCGGGGCCTGAGGAGCCGGCGGCGCCATGGAGGGCAGCGCGGGTTCGGGGCGCAGTGGCCGGGACAAGAAGAAGGGGAAGGCGCCGGAGGAGGCGGCGGGGTCGGGGTCGGGGGACCCCGGCAAGTCCAAGAAATTCGTGAGTATGGGGGGGGGGCACACACCCCTCGCGGGCGCGCGCCGCCCCCACGCGCAGCTCCGCGGCCCGCCAGGCTGCGCCGGCTTCCCGGCCCTCACCTGCCTCGGGGCCGCGTCCGCGCCGCGCGGGTACTTGGCACCACCTGCTCCCGGCACTAGCGGTTGGCCCTGCCGGGCGGCGAGCCCCGCAGCGGGGTCGCCACAGCGGAGCGAAACTCCCGCAGCCTGTGAGCAGCCGCCTCGTGCGAGCTTAAGCCGGAGCGGGCGGCTTCTTCCTGTCCCTGGCTGGCTCTTCGCCGGAGCCCTGCAGCCTGTGGATCGCGGGCCCGGCGCGGGACCTGCTCGCGTTACCAAACCACCGTGTGCCCCCCTACCATGGGGGGCCGGCAAATCCATGGCTGCCCTGCTTCCGGGGAGAGAGCTGGCCTTGGGGCACGGCAGGTGGCGGACTCTCGGGGGGGGGGGCAGGAGGTTAACAAGAGGTGCCCCCTTTTCCTGGGACGGGGTGGCTTATTCAATCTTGCTCCCCTTCGTGGCTAGACATTCCCTCTTGATTAATCTTGTTCTACTGCCTTCCGTCGTCTTCACATGAATTGCAGCCAGTGCTGGGAGTTTCCAGTGACCTCAGTCAGCTCTCCACCTTACCAGTTCATTTCACTCCACTCTGTAGTTTGTCTAGCTCTGGGATGTTCCTCTGACTTGCTGGAGTACTGTCCTGGAGAATTGGAGGCAGAGCTGCCTGTGGGACTGTCATAGTTTCTTCCCATACTGGCCTGCTTGACACATTCTGGGTAACCACATGTTACTGTGTGCTGAAAGAAATTGGTTTGAATTTGTTTTGATTCTGGAGGGGTGGAGTTGAGCCAAACCCTGTGTTTCTTGTAGGGATATTGTGCTTTACTATTTCCCTGCTGAAAACTCAGTTTCCAATCTCTTAGGTCTGAGGGAAATCTGTCATTGTAGGGGAAACTCTGGCAGTGGGCAGGACTGATCTGGATTTTGTACAGCAAAGCATGAGATCTGTTTAGGGTGACCAGATAGCAAGTGTGAAAAATTGGAACGGAAGGTGTGGGGTAATAAGCTTCTGTATAAGAAAAAGCCTCAAATATCGGGACTGTCCCTATAAAATCGGGACATCTGGTTACCCTAGATCTGTTTGACCTTTTTGCTTTATTGTGAAATGTCACTGCCCAGACTTGGCCAGTGGGACTGCAGCATCCTGTGTGACCATATGGAAAAGCTTCTCTTACAGCAGGCAAACTATGTAGATCCAGCAAAATTTGAGTTGAAGTTCATTTCTGTTCGGGAAGGGGTGTCTGTGTGTAAAATTAAAATGTTTGTCTGAACCCCTCCAAATTTGGGCTGGGGAGAAAATTCCAACCATTTTTTTTTTTAAGACTTTCTCTTTACTACAAAAAAACAGATGTGCTCTTAACCTGAGTTATTGAACTAGAGTTAAGAACACACACTTTCTTTTTTTGGTAGTGGAGACAAGAACTTAGAGCAGGGGTGGGCAAACTGTGACCCCTAACCGGCTCCTGGCCAGGGAGACTCCCCCTGGCCCCTCCCCTGCAGCCTCAGCGTGCTGCGCAGGCAGCGCTCTGGCTCGTGGCTCCTCCCGGGCAACGCTGCAGTGGCGTGGCTGGCTTCAGTGGTGCTGCGCGCTCCTGGGGGGTAGCGTGTCTGATTCTGGCGGGCCATATAGAGCCAGACACGCTGCTCTGAATGGCAAGGTAAAGGGGCCGGGGGGAGGGGGGTTGGATAAGGGGCAGGGAGTCCTAGGGGTCAGTTTGGGGGTGGAGGTTCTGGGGTGGTGGTCAGGGGATGGGGAACGGCAGGGTTGGATAGGCGTGGGAGTCCCGAGAGTCTGTCAGGGGATGTGGGTGTGGATAGGAGTCGAGGCAGTCAGGGAGCAGGGGGCGGGGAATGGGGGATTGGATACGGCATGGGCATCCCTGGGGTGGATAGGGGTCAGAGCAATCAAGGGATAAGGAGCAGGGTGTTTAGATAGGGGGTGGGGTCTTTGGCGTGCTTAGGGGCGTGGGTCTCTAGAGGGGCGGTCAGGGGACAAGGAGCAGGGGGAATTGGATGGATTGGGTTTCTGAGGGGGGAGTCAGGGAGCAGGAAGTGGGAGGGGGTTGGATGGGGCAGGGGCCAGGCTGTTTGGGGAGGCACAGCCTTCCCTACCCGGCTCTCTGTACAGTTTTGCAACCCCAGTGTGATCCTTGGACCAGAAAGTTTGCCCATGCCTGACTTAGAGGAAGGCCTTAGGTAACTGCTCTATTAGCAGTGTGCTGTATCAGGTTGCTTGGGTCTTCATGGGTTCCTTTACTGTTCATGGCATGTAAGTAACTCCACAAGGAATCTCAGTTTAAATTAGGGTTTTATTACAGGCCTTTTGTAGTTGCAGACTAAGACCCTGTGTGCTGCAGACTAAGGCCTCTGACTGTTGATTGTTTTTGTCCAGTTATGAGGTGCTGCTAATCCGTTTAGTAGTACATACCTTTCTCTGCTGTAGGCAGGTTCTGATGGAAAATCTCGAGAGATGTGGATTAGCAGAAGGAGCTCTTGGGAAAAGAGATCAGTGGGGTTGCTGCTAACCCCATGACTCCTAAAATCCTGTTCACTTGCAAGAAGCAGAGTATCCCCAAAGAGCGAGAATTGGAGAACGGAGAGCACAGGGTGATGTTTGATGTGCAGTGCCTATAGATTTCATACTGTGCCTAAGGCGTTGCATGTACTGGGGCATTTGCTGAGAGGTGGATAGCTAATGTTTTGGAAAATGCCAGCTTGTTGGATGTGTGCTTCTTCCTTCCCTAGCACACTGTATTTCTTATATTCTGAATGAAACTATTTTCCATTTAAAGCACTATGGTGGCAGTGTCCAGTACTGACCACACAGGAGTTGTCATTATTGCTGAAACATTCTGTACTATCATCTTCAGGTAAATTTAGATATTAGTAGGGCTTCATGGTGCACTTGCCAAACTGCAATAGACAGTGGAATTGTGATGAATGCACTCCTGCTTGGCAGTCCACATTTTGTTCTCTAACCGCATAAATGAAATGAGAAGGAAGCACTGATCACAGAAGAACTCTTTGCTATGTAAAAGGGGGAAGCAAAGTGCCAGTATGCCTTCAGGCTGACGGCGGAAAGAAGTGTAGGGCAGTGGTTTTCAAATTGTGGGTTACGACCCAGTACTGAGTCAGAGAACGTAAGGCACTAGGTCGCAGTGGCTCTCATCAGCACCGCCGACCGGGCTGTTAAAAATCCTGTTGGCGGTGCTGTGTGGCTAGGGCAGGCTAGTCCCTACCTGTTTTAACACTGTGCTGCAGGCGAAAATGACCAGCAGCAGGTCCGGCTCCTGGTGGGGTGGGGTGGGGCATGGGGCTGCACGTGCTGCCCCGACCTTGAGCACCGGCTCCGCGCTCACATAGGCTGGAAACCGGCCAATGGGAGTTAGGGCAGGGAGGGATGTGCCTGTGGGTGAGAGCTGCACGGTACCTCTTTTGTGCCTCTGCCTAGGAGCCAGACTTGCTGCTGGCTGCTTCCAGGGTACAGCACGGTCTGTGGTGCCAGGGCGGGCAAGAAACCTGCCTTAGCACTGCCACTGACCAGGAGCCACCCGAGGTAAGCCTGTGCCCCAAGCTCCTGCCACAGTCTGAGTCCCACCTCCGCCAACCCAGAGCCCCTTCCTGCACCCCAAACACCTCATCTGTGGCCCAACCCTGAGCCTGCACCCTAGCTCAGAGCCTTGACCCCCCCTACCTGAGCCCCACCAAACCCAGAGCTCACTCCTGTACCCCAAGCCCCTCTTCCCCAGTCTACCCTGCAGCCCTCACCCCCGCACCTCAACCCTCTGCCCCACCCTTGAATCCCTCCCACACCCTAAACCCCTCATTCCCAGCTCTGTTGGATGGTGGGCATGAATAGGTTTCTTCAGCTGGGTCGCCAGAGAAAAATGTTTGAAAACCACTGGTGTAGGGCGACATCCTCACCTCACCTCCGGAGTACTTCTGGGTCCTTTTACTTAGTGGCAGGCAAACAGCAATGCTGTCCTTTTACCCTGTTGTGTGGCCCTCAGTTTTGTCAGTAGGTTTAATTCTTTGTGGTTAGGTGTCAGGTGAGTTTGGGGGGTGGTTATGAACTAGGATTGTGATATAAGAGAAAAGATGTCAGTGTGACATTTTTTGGGTGCATTTGTTGAGGTTTCTTGTCAGGAGCTATGTTGATTTTAGTTCCTCACTAAACCTGAGATGCAGAATTTTGTTTTCAGCTGAAGGTCTCTTGATAACTGCCTGGATGTTTGCTCGGGAATTAAAAAAGCAAGCAGGATATGTGAGAATAAGGGTTCACTCTGTTAAATCAGTGTCTGTTAAATTTACAGTCAATAAAAGAAAACACTACTTCTCATAGTAAGTAGTCTGCATCTGGAGATCACAAAGGCAGGAGTCTGCCAAATTGAATATCATGGTGGAGTTTTAGAAAGGGTTTGATTCCATGCATCTGAAGAAATGGTTCATTTTACCCATGAAAGTATATGCCCAAATTAATCTGTTAGTCTTTAAGGTGCTTCCGGACTCCTCATTGTTTACATTGGGACTGTTGCCCAGGAGAAAATAGAGTGGGGAACAGAAAGATGGGTGTGGGTTGGATCCACAAATAGACTTAAATGCTCTAATAGCTTTTTTGCCTTTATGGTTAGGGGATCTCCCCGTCCTACCTACAGATATAGGATAATTGTGTGTTAGGACTACTGGATTACTCCTTTCAGTCTCTTTGTTGCAGCCAACAAGATCCCTTATCTCTGGGAGTTGATGATGCCACAGCTCAGAGTGGAGTGAGTAGATAGGAATACTAGCTAGTCTATAAAGCAGATTGCTAGGCCACTGTTAGTTTCGTCCTACTTTATTATAGTCCCAAAGCAATTTTGTTAGCCATAAAAGTAGAATTTTTAGAGTGCTTTGAAATCAGCTAAACTTAACTTCTGTGCCATAGTAGTGCTCTGTTCTGAGACATGTAATCATTTTTGCTGAGACTTCCAAGTAAAAAAGCAAGCAAACAAAAAGACACACATTTTTGTTGAATTTTTCACATGAAAAAGAATGAAGTAGCTACTACAATATTCCTTGTGTTCATTCTGGTATTAAATTTACTAAAAATCTCAATTTTAAACATATTTGAATTTAATGATGTCTTCCGATTTACAGTGTCCTGCATAATTTTTCACTGACAGTCTTTAACAGCATTGAAGCGGTAGTTTGGGAAGAGTTGGAGGTGCAGGAATTTGGGACTGTTGACTTATAAAGGGCACGAGACCATTTGCTTTTGATACTCAAGAGATAGCTGAAAAGTTTTGCTGTTTGGAAGAGATACATCTCCTGTTTCCTTCCCTCTTCTCGGCAGTGATAGTGGTAGCTTAACATTTTTGTAAAGGGCTTGAACTCCTGCTTTCCAGCTCCATCAGTTCTAGTCAGTAACCAGCTGCTGCCTCAACTCATTCTCTCCTGCTGCACATAATCATGAACTAGCACGTTATCTTGACACTTCTGCTGTTGTGACTTAGCAGTAACATAGTTAAATTATCTACTTATATTATCTCTATTTTTGAGTTGCGACACCATTGACATGTTTTCTGACTACTCTTTTAGCATCAGCTTTGGTAGTTCCCCAACCTCCCTTCTTCTCACTTGATGTTCAATGGGGCTCTGTGTTTGGGACCTTCCAAGTCTTTCTCTACAACTTGTCCTGGAGTAACCACATTTACATGTAAGTATCTTTGTATTCTGATAACTCACAAATCTATCTCTTCAAAACTTCCCACCGATTAGTTTTGCATGTGTATCTGATTGGCTCTCTGAAATGCTACCTTGGCTGTCTGGATGCCATCTCAGCATAAATATGGCCCAAAGTGATTGCCATATTTTTCTTTGCAAACCTTCTCTGCTTCTGCCACCATCAAACTTCTTGCTCCTTGGCCTCCTCCCCGACTCCTCCCTCTTCAGCTTCCCACCTATCGAGGCTGTTACCAAGTCTTCCTCCACAGCATCCAAATTCTGACCTTTCTTTCTTGTCTCAGTGACTAAAATGCTTGTCCATTCCCTGGTCATCTTTAAAAATCTTTACTGCAGCTTTCTCCGTGTTGGCCTCATGGGTTCCTCTGTTCCATTCTATCCAAAGTGCAGCTGCTATAATTATCTTATTTGTCCATTGATCAAAAGAAATATAGGGGGTCAGACATGAGTAGTTCAGTTTACACTTAGAGTATGTCTACACTGGAAACTTCAAAGCGCTGCTGTGGGAACACTCTCGCGGCAGTGCTTTGAAGTGCAAATGTGGTCACGCGTGAGCGCTGGAAGAGAGGTCTCCCAACGCTCCTGATAATCCACCTCCATGAGGGAATTAGCTCCAAGCACTGGGAGTGCAGCTCCTGGTGCTTGGAGCCTGTCTACACTAGCGCTTTAAAGCACTCAGACTTGCTGCGTTCAGGGGGAAGGCGGGGAGGTTCACCCCCTGAGCCAGCAAGTTAGACTGCTATAAAATGTAAGTGTAGACATACCCTAAAAAACTGAATTGTAGTGGGAAGTTGACTATTCCTGAAAAAAGGCTTAACTGCTAGTTTAGAGCAAATGATAAATTCTCCTCATGAAGTCCCTTCATGCCTATCCTATTACTTTTACTCATTTTCAAGGTCTTGTCATTTTTGCCTTGGCCTATGTCTCAGTTCTTGTTGTAACCCACTTCAGTTGGCCAATGATACCAATTTCCCTTTTCCCTTTATTTCTTTCATCATTCCTTCTTCCATAATGGGGTCTTAATTGGTGTCTGCTGTAGACCACCAAATTGCACTAGGAAACAGGATGACTGCTTCCTTATCCACCTATCTACAATGTGCAGGGGGAAAAAAGTTGCATGATCGGTGGCCTTTATTTTGAGTGACATGCTACCAGTACTAAAAAATCCTTAGAATTTGTAAACATAATAGATGACAGTTTTCTAATTCAAAAACTGTTGTGGCCAGCACAGAGGAATTCTATATTAGACTTTCTCCCAACAGATAAAGAGGAACTGATCACAGAATTAAAAATTAATGGTATCTTAGGTACAAATGATCATGACTTGATCACATTTATAATGTGCAAGCAAAATAATATCCAGACCAGTAATATATATTCTTGGTACTTCAATACGGCCAGTTTCACAAGCTAAAACAATTATGAGCCAAATTAGTAGCATTCAGTGCATAGGATGGATGGTGTTTAGTGAATGAGAAGAAATTCAACGTTTTATTTTTCTCCTCATTGTACAATGTGTGGCCTGAGGTGGTCTTTACTATTCAAACTCTGTTGTGAATACAAAATTATTAATTCTTCACTAGCTTTTCTGTGGCATTTATTACTAGTATCTGAGTGATTCACAAACTTTAATTAATCTTTGCAGCACATCTGTGTAGTAAGGAGGTGGTATTATTCCCATTTTACGGATGGGGAGAGATTAAGGTCAAAAGTGTCCACTAATTTTGGTATGCACCTAGAACCTGAAGTTTCCATTGACTTCAGTTGTGTAAGTGCTCAGCTCTTTTGCAAATCAGAGTCTCTTGTTGGGCCCTCAGAAAATGAGGAACACCTATTTAATGATCACCTGTGAACAGATTGGTGTGACTTGCCCAGCATCACATAGGAACTCTATGTATACAGTGCTGTAGTCGTGTTGGTTCCACTAACAGAACTTCTCTCTCGCCATCAGAAGTTGGTCCTCTCTAATGGGAATTCTATGACAGAGGCAGAATTTGATTCTTCATAGTAGGTTCATCCTGTGCACTGAATAAAGCAGGGTAGAAAAGTAGCATGTAATTAAAGACTGTATTATAGTGCATACTCACAAGAGAGCTGAATTAAAATCTCACAGACAACCTTAATGTTCATTACATATAGTTTTAGTGTATAATTTCCTTTTTAAAAAAAAGCAAAGTGAAAAAACAGATTCTATCATGTGGCATCATATTGACACGGACAAGGGGTCATCAGCAGTGCTGGAACCTTTAGATCGGGGGTGGGCAAACCTTTTGGCCTGAGGGCCACATGGGGTTTTTAAACGGTATGGCGGGCTGGGTAGGGAAGGCTGCACCTCCCCAAATAACATGGCTCCCGCTCCTATCCATCCCCTCCCACTTCCCACTCCCTGACTGCCCCCCTCAGAATCCCCTACCCATCCAACCCCGCTGCTCCTTTTTCCCTGACCGCCCCCTCCAGAGACTCCCCACCCCTCACCACCCTCCAGGACCCCATCCTCCCATCTAAGCCCCCCTGCTCCTTGTCCCCTGACTGCCCCCTCTAGGGACTTCCCCCCAACTGCTCCTGGAACCCCATCCACTACCCAACCTCTCTTGCTCCTTGTCCTCTGACCGCCCCGACCTGAATCCACACCCCCGCTGCAACTGCCCCC